>ML804016.1:72227-88204 GCA_009831015.1 Picea engelmannii | reverse complement strand
TCCCCCATGAGGGTTTCCTAGGATAAATGATGTGTCTCTTGTGATTGTGTATTTCTTAGTGATCCTATCTATGCTATGGTTATCTAGTAAATTGAAAAGAAACCTAATAATAACTTACACCTTAACATGGTATCAGAGCTAAGTTGAAGAGAGCATATTTCACAAGAAGAGGAAAAACGTCACTGTTACCGTACATGAAAATTATGGATTTTTATTGAAGAAGATTTTCAATCTCAAAACCATCTAGAAAAGTGCGCCCTAACCCAAGGAATTATTTGGCACCTTCAGTGCACCTTTTCAGTGGGTAGATCTCCTGGAAAGTGAAACCCTAGTTTTCACAAAGTACTAGAAGTACCAGAAAACCAGAGTACCAAAACTACCAGAAAACCATAAGTACTAGAAAACCAGAAGCACCATCCCAGAAATCCGTTGGTCAAGTTTGAGGGGGTAAAATTTGGATTTTCATAAATTTGAATGCACCAGCTTACTCGCCTCAGCTCAACGAATCTATCCCCTGGATTTGAATTTCAAAATTTGAAGTTTGAAAAATTAGGGTTCCCTCATAAAACCCTAAGTTGCAGTTGCAATCTCAAAATCAGTTGTAGTATCAATTGCAGTTGAAATATTAGTTGAAGTATCTGTTGTAGTACCAGTTGTAGTCACCCTTGAAATT
Organism: Picea engelmannii; assembly: GCA_009831015.1. NCBI lineage: Eukaryota > Viridiplantae > Streptophyta > Pinopsida > Pinales > Pinaceae > Picea > Picea engelmannii. Next base: position 87,531 of record ML804016.1, on the reverse strand, counting down.
TTTAAAAGTTGGTAATTATTACTATTTCTACCAGATGGTGCTACTACCTGCAAATGCTATCAGAGGTATGTACTCACATATGTTTAAAATTGTTAATCTTTAAAGGGTATTTGCAGGATAAGGGATCTCTTTCCATAGATCCAACACATTCAAAAGAATAATGTAGGTTTTATTATTCTGATATGCATCTATTTGTTATGACATTATTTTGATCTAGATTGCATGTTGAAGCTATGCCCATTATACTAACATTTGGTCAAAATTAAAGTCAAGGTATTAGATGGATTAAAGTTGAGATTATAGAGTTTATTCTCCAACCCAACCTTCTGTCAAGATAGCATATTGTCTTAGTACAAGAAGACAGGTTGAATAAAACACTTGTCATCTTGAGTGAAGGGGACTTGGAAGAAAAGAAACACACTCATTCTTGAGGACAAGGCTCCAGGTTCCAGGTTTGATTAATTAAGTTGATAAGATTCAAAGTTTCACTTGACAAGTTGATGACTACCCCTTTACAAGTAAACACTATAGTTGAGATAGCGGTCCTTGAAAAGTATTATACTTGGAATCATGTGAGCATATTGAGATAAATTCTTAATGTAATTATTTTCCTGATACAACTAACAACTCCTCTAGGAGAAACCTATTGTGTTAGTTCCAGGTTGCCATGGAGGAATGTTTGATCACAACACTATAAGCGTGTTGACCTCATTTCGTATTATATTTCTTACTTTTGATCTTTACTTCAGACAAGTCACAAGTGATATCTCTAAAAGGAGCTACTGTGATGATTATTCGTGTCTTTGTTTTATCTACTATTATCAAAAGAGTATTATTCTTGCTTGTTGTTTTGTTGACCTTGTTCATGTCACAAGTGATAACCCTGAGGAAGCTATAGTGGAGGTTGTTGAAGGCAACATATTATATGAGACATGAAGCAGACTATGTAGATGACCATATACACTCATGTACTAAAGAAGATGAAGAAGAAGCTATCTTTTGAGATTCAGAGTATCTCATATGAAGATTAATTGTAAGGAGCATAAGGCTCCAAATATGACTGAACATTAAATCAAGATCTCACAACAAAATTGTTCAAATGTTAATGAAGCCACCTTGACGGGAAGCATAACTCATTTGAAGCATGAATCGGTCTTTCATACTTAGAATTGGTATTCAACACCAAGTATACCCTGTAAGAGATGATGAAGTCCTTGTAGACTCAGAAGAAATCAAGAATAAGATTGATCTCAGAAAGGATCAGATGAAGAGACAACTTCTAGGACTGGGAGACAGATGTCGTGAGAAGACTGGATCGTAGCTTCATAAACTTCTAGGAGATATGAAATCTCCTAGGAAGATTCCCTTGTTTCAGTAACAAAGAAGGAAGCCAGTCAGAAATAATAGGATATGGATTCTTCCGTGAGACTAGAATAGAAGTCAATATTGATTTCCAATATTGATCTATACAGATCAAGCATGTTGCATATGTATAAAATACTGATGTGTGTTTAGAGGATTCTTCTAGCAAGAGGGAGAAGACTATGATGAGACACTTACTCCAGTAATTGAATAAATAGCTCCAATATTTATGAAGACAACCAAAACAACCATGATTCATATATAGCATGAGATGTAGGAGGATCCATCCCCATATTTAAAATCAAGTGGCAATTGTTGCATTACATTAGTTGGGTCATGGAGACATGAATACAATGAAAGATAAAGTTACCTCCATGAAAGAAGAAGAGCTAGCTTCAATATCAAATATTGAGCCACTCTCAGTTTCAGACGAAGTTGTTTCCATGATGGAGTAGAGGAATTAATCCCAGATTTCAATAGTTACAGTGAGAATGGAGCAACCATTCTCAGCTTTAGAGTAGGTGCACATGAAGAGTTCCAGTTCCAAAAGGAACGGTTGTAGAAAGAGGAGAGGACATACTCTCAATCAGTGAGGTAGATAATGCTTTGCAAAGAGCACATAGAGCTAGCACATAATTGTGTAGATTGAGTTGTAGTTGAGCAAGCGTACCAGATTGGTACAATGTGATGTGAAAATTTTGTTTGAAGATTGAAGATAGAAAGAATCAGGTCTGTAGGTTGAAGGAATCTCTGTACGTATTGAAGCAAGCTCCCAGAGCTTGATTTACAGTTTCCTGAAGAGTGTGGGAGTTACCAAAGAGTAAACTTGGTTCTAACCTTTATCTCAAGGTTATGAATGATGAGATAGTGATGTTACTACTCTATGTAGGTGATGTACTCTTGACAAAATCTCATCACAGATTGTAGAGGAAGCTCGCTACAGAGTTTGACGGAAGATCTAAATGCATTATCTCTTAGGTCTTGAACTTTGGCAGAGGACATAGAAGATCTTCCTTAACCAAGGGAAGTATGTAGTTAAAATGAAAAGGTTTGACATGTTTAAATGTAAATCCATGAACACACCCATGGAAACGAAGTTGAAGCGCCTGGTAGATACCTCGTCAAAATTGGTTGATGCTACCCCGAACAAACAGATTATTGGTTCAATGATGTATCTGATGAATACCAGGCTAGATACATGTTTTGCCTTGAGTTAGTATCTGGTAGAAACCAGACACGTTCACATTTTTGCTGCAAAACATATCATGAGATACCTTAAGGGTACGTTGGATTTTGGTCTCTATTATACTAAAGATCATGACTTCAGACTGAGTGGTTACACCGATTCATATTGAGCTAGAAGTGTTTTTGATAAAAAGAGCACTTCAGGATGTTGTTTTAGTCTGAGGTCAGCCATGACTTTATGGCAGAGTAGGGAGCAATTCACCATTGCTCCAAGCACGACAAAATAATATTACATTGTTGCATGTTCCTCCAGTTGTGAAGCCGTATGGCTTCAAATGTTGTTGACAGGTCTATTTGATCTAGAGATGGAAATCACCATGATTCTATGTGATAACCAAGTTGTATGAAAATGATGGAGAACCATGTGTTCCATGATGATTCAAAACACATAGAGATACGATATCACTTCATTCGTGATATGTTGCAGAGAGGAGCCATAAATCTCCAATATGTTAGCACATATGAACAAGTTGTTGATGTGTTGACCAAGCCTCTATCTTGTGTAAAGTTTGAGCACTTTTGAGATAAGTCCGTAAGGACCTCCCTTGAAAGGGGGAGTAGTGTTGTGATGCCAAACCCATGATAATGATGTGCCAACCGAGTGTTGTGATTCCATCCTTGTGCTGGTAATGTGCCAACCTAGTGCTGTGATGATGTACCAGCTTAATTGTTGTGATGATGTACCAACTTAATTGTTGTGATGATGTACCAGCTTAATTGATGTGATGATGTGCTAGCTTAATTGTTGTGATGATGTACCGGCTTATTTGTTGTGATGATGTGCCAGCTTAACTGTTGTGATGATGTACCATCCTAGTGCTATGATGTTAGATTAATTGTTGTGATGATGTGCCAACTTAATTGCTGTGATGATGTGCCAACTTAATTGTTGTGATGATGTGCCAGCTTAATTGTTGTGATGATGTACCAGCCTAATGTTGTGATGCCAAATTAATTGTTGTGATGATGTGCCAGCTTAATTGTTGTGATTCCTGCCTCGTGCTGATGACATGCCAACCTCGTGTTGTGATGATGTGCCATCTTAATTGCTATGATGCCAACCTCGTGTTAGAAAAACAAGATCACGGAGCAATAAAATAAAAAAAATTCAGAAATAAAACACATAAGATACACAATACAATAGAGACACAGATATACATGGTTCACCCAGTGTGGGCCATGTCCACCAGAGAAATTTCCAGGTCCTTCCTTGATTATTATCTAACAAATGAAGAGATACAACCTACAACAAACTTGTTGTAACTTCCTCTTCGCTCTCTCACAATATCCTATCTCAGAATACAATATTCTCTATCATACTTAGCTGCTATACATTTCCCTCAAAGAGGGTTCCCTTCTAGGGAAAAAAACCCTAACATAATTTCTACCATTAGATCTGCGACCTTATAATGAACGACCCAGATTTACAATGAAATTACAATATACATTTACAAGGCAATTTTTTCTTCGGGGGCTTCGCTCCTGAACCCCCACCGGGGGCCCAATTTCTCCCGAACCCCACAAAGGGGGTAACCCCCCTCTGCACTCCCCTGCGTGGAAGAGTTTACATTCTTCTGGGGTGTAAAGTCTTCATGGGGTATAAACACGGTTGAAAACAAAGACCTATGAATCTGGAAGATAATCAGGCTCCACAAGCAACATCTCGTGCTGATGACATTCCAACCTCATGCTGTGATGATGTGCCAACCTCGTGCTGAAGACTCTCAGCCTAGTGTTGATGTTGATGATGCTCCAACCTTTGTGCTGTGATATTGTTGTTTTTGATGTTGTATCAACCTTGTGTTGTTATTGATGATGATGATGATGTATTAGTGTTATACTAATCCATGTTGATGTAGTTGATGATGATGATGCCACTTCAGATTCTTGCTGAAGATGATGATGATGATGCCACTTCAGCTTCTTGTTGAAGATGATGATGATGATGCCACCTCAGCTTCTTGCTGAAGATGATGATGATGTTACCTTAGGCTCATGATGATGAGGATGATGATGCCATTCCAGCTCCCTGCTGTGAATGATGATATTGATGATGAGAAAAACTTCCGATGATTTATAGATATGCTAGTCAGTGTTCCAAGATGTTGTTGATGATGCTTCCCTCTCTCTCTCTCACCTGATGTTGTTGTAGAATACCCTTCTTGTTAAGGGGGAGTGTTGAAATATTGTAACTGCAAAGAGTATTCTAATTATTATTGATGTATTATTCATTAGATCAATCCCCTTTTGTGGATTGATCATGTTGGGTATTGTAAATGACCAAATCCCCTTTTTCAAATTGGTCAAACCCTAATTGTAATAGGCTAAATGAGAATTCGACCCTTCCAGTGAAAAGACACCTCAGTTGAATGTTTGCCAGATTGTATAATAAGAGAGGCTAGCACCTCATTTGTTCACTCACTCACTCACTTGTTCATCAGAGTGCAAGTTTGGAGCTGCAGATGGAGAAGAAGGAAGAGAGAGAGAGAGGCACATTCTTGGGAGAGCACTTTCTGTATTTTTTGGTTTATTCTCTTGGCATTGTATTGGCTATCTATATTAAGGAATTTTTTGTTGGGTTTTCTCCCCCATGAGGTTTTCCCAGGATAAATGATGTGTCTCTTGTGATTGTGTATTTCTTAGTGATCCTATCTATGCTAAGGTTATCTAGTAAATTGAAAACAAACCTAATAATAGCTTAAACCTTAACACTTTGAATGATGAAGGTAGACTCTGAAAGATTTAAGTGCTTTAATTAAAGCATAAGCTTGTTTTTCTAGGATATCATACTTTAACTCTACATCTCTCAAATCCTTACTAAAGAAAGAGATTGGTTTCTCATGACCATCTTTATTTTTTTGTAATAGGACAACAACAATTGTTTCATGCGATGCAGATGAAAAGACTAAAAATTCATTATCATACCGAGGGCTTATCAAAACTGGATCTTCCACCAAAGCTTGTTTGATATTCTGAAAATAATCTATTTCTTCTTAAGTCCATTTGATTTCAACGTCCTTTTTCAACATATTAGAAATAGGTTTAATGATTTCTGCAAAATTGGGTACAAACCTCCTTAAAAAAATTATTTTCCCCATAAAAGATTGAATTGATTTCTTGTGTCTGGGGACCTCAATTTGCTGGATAGAAACCACTCTATCAGGGTCAAATTTACCTGATAAAATATGCCCTAATAAATTTCCTTCTTCTATAACAAAATGAGATTTCTTAGGGTTAAGAGATATACTGAACTTCCTGCATTTTCTGAACGTTTGTCTCAAATGTTGCAAGTGTTCATCATCTGATTTGAAAAATACTGTAACATCATCCAGATAAATGACTATAAATCTGTCCTTTTCTCCAATAAATGCCACATTGATGGCTCTTTGAAAAGTAGCCCCGACATTGAGAAGGTCGAAAGGCATATTTGCATACATAAACATTCTCCATGGAGTGGTAAATGTTGTTTTCTCTTGATCTTTTTCAGAGACTGTAATTTGATTATAGCCTGAATAACCATCCAAGAAAGACAATTTACTTGCTCCAACCACTTTTTGGAGAATATAATCCATTTTTGGAACATGATAATTATCTTTTAGTGAGAACTTATTCAAATTCCTAAAGTCCATGCATAATCTAATTTCACTTTTCTTTTTCCGAACAGGGACTATATTAGCAATCCAATTTGAATATCTGAGTGGAATGATAATTTTGGCATCCAATATTCTTTTAAGTTTCTTCTCAATTATTGGAAAAAGTATGGGATTGATTTGCCTTAGTTTTTGCTTAAAAGGTTTTGCGCCTTCTTTTAAAGGAATGTTATGCTGCATTATCTGTGGATCAAAAGTTTTAAGATCTTCATATGACCATGCAAAAACATCCACAGATTCTTTCATCAATTCAACATACTTTCCCCTTTGCTTATCAGATAAGGATTTTGATAGTTTCACCAATCTTGGATTATCTTCAGTTCCAATGTTAACATCAACAATATCTTCTCCCTTTTTTTGAAACAAAGGGTTCGTAACAACATCATTATTGTCGAAGAGCCTTTACAAAGGTACCAAACCTTTAGGTATATGATTGGTTTTCGGATCCAAAATTTATGACCTACAATCTCATTTAGCAACATTTTTGGTTCTTCATCTTCTATAAATTCATTCATATTTTCCTAATCAATTTTTAAAGCAGAAAATTCATCAATTACTTGTAAAAACCTTTCTATTTATTTATCATCTTGGAACACATCCCAATGCTTAATGTTTTTCGGAATATAAGGTCTATATTTCATCTGAATTTCATACTTAACCCGAGAATTGAGAGGAGTTTTGAAACCACTTGCATCCAAAGCTAAGGAATCGGCTTGCTGATTTTCAATTCTGGGAATAAAAAATATATTGAAGGAAGAAAAGTAATTTTCCACTAAATCCAAAACCCCATTTCGGTACTGTTTGAGTCTCAGCTGCTTTGTTTTTATCTGTCCCTAACCTGTAACACCACCAATTCTGAATCTCCAAAAACTTCAAGCTTGCCAATTTTCAAATCAATGGCAACCCTTAAACCCAAAATCAAAGATTCGTATTTCGCTATGTTATTTGTGGTATGAAACTCAAGTTTAAATGACAAAGTAAATATGTCTTTATATGGTGAAATCAACACTACACCAGCTCTTGACCCCTCCTTAGATGAAGATCCATCAAAGAACATTTTCCACAGAGAAACATTACTATTTCTTTCATGTTTTTTGTATTTTTTCTTTGTTCTTCTATAGGGGCAGCATAATAATCATCTAACTGTAAAATGCAAGAATCCATGTCTTATTGAATTGAATATATAGGGTGATTTGTAGGGTTATGAGGGTCATTGATAATATATGTAAGTTGTGATTCTCTATATAGCCTCATGTTTTCACATCCAAAAATAGGAACAATAGCAAAAGAAAGATCCATTTGCAGAGTTCCCCCAAGTATTTTCGACCACAATCTTGATAAAAGCATACCAAATTTTGGTTTTATATCTTCCACCACTATATCCATCATAATGTTCTTCATAGGTAACTGGGTTAGATTAGCCACGAGATATTTAATCACCCTTAAATACTTGATTCTGTTAGAATCAAAAGTATAGAGATCTTGATATAGTTTTGTGATATCTAGGCATAATTCCTCCATAACCACTTTAGTAATTAAATTATGTGAAGATCCATAATATAAGAGGCAATTATAAAGTATCTAATCATGGATGTTCAAAGAGATGTAAAATGGAGGTACGGATTCATCTCTCCGCTCTATATTTGATCCCAGGAAAATAGTTGGTTTGCCATCCTCTAAATTAACAGTATCTACAACAATTGATTCATCATTTGGCTACAACACTTTCAAAATAGAATCTTTAAACAATTTATTTTTCATTAGTTCAATAAGGCGAATCTGTAATTTTACCTTGCTGATTTCAGACTCTAGGTTGTGTATGATCGAAGATTTGCTTTTATCCTGAACCTACCGATTTATGGGCTGGTTGACAGGCTGACTGATTTCTTTCTTTTTGTCTAGAGTAGGATTCTGTTGAATAGGGGTAGAAGTCTTCTGAGATTGAAGAGGAGGATCCTGATTTGTAGCTGTATATTTAGATCTAAGATTGTATTTATTTTGGACCTGTGCTTGTCCATACTTAACAAAAGAATTATGATTTGAAGGGGTAGATTCAACTTCCTGTTCAAAAAGGGGTAGATTCAACTTCCTGTTCAAAAAATTGTTGCATTGCAGAATTTTGATAATATTCCCCAGTGAGAAATATCGTCGCATGAGAATTTTCAAAAAGATTTATATCTTGATCTCCTTCTTGATCTCCATCATTTTCATCAGGTATATAGTTATTTTGGAAAGGTGTAGGAATCTTTTGATTCAGATTTTCTTTTTGCAATATTTGAGAAGGTTGATTAAATTTTCTATATGGCTGATTAAAATTTCTTTGGTAACCCTCATGCTTGCATTTATTAGGATTCTTTACCTCAAGCTTTAATTTAGCCAATTGGGAATTTAGACTCTCAATAGTCTTTGTCATTTCATCAATTTTAGACTGAGAATGGGAAGAAGAAGGACCATATTCCTCTTTACCCTTTTTTCTGTCAGATTTACCTTTCAACAGTTGAGATGCCAATATATTTGACTCTACCTCTAGGGAAACATCCTACATACTAGCTAGTATGGGAGCTCTTCTTTCTTTGAGAAAAAAAAATCATGATCAAATGCATTTGTATAAGTAATTTTTGTAGACATTTATGTAGGATTATTATTATACATCTTATTAAACATTTTAGTAAAGTTTGATATAGACTCACCATTCTTCCTTTTAAGATTCCCAAACTTTGTGATATAATATGATAAATATTTTTTATCCCCCCAATGTTTCAAAAAGGCATTGTCTAAGGCATCAATATCTGTAATTGTTCCCGTAGGCAGATCCATAAACCATTTGTGAGCTTCCCCATCAAGGCTCTGGACAAACACCCGCATCCAAACATCTTCATGCTCTATATTTAAATTGTCTGCATAGCTATAGAAAGCAACATGGTGTTCTTCTACAGTAATGTCTTCTTCCCTAGTGAATTTTGGAATATAATCAAGTTAATCACCTGGTGGAAGATAACTTAAAGGATTAGGGAGCACTAGAGCTCCATACCTCACAACTACAATACTCTCTATCCTGGTGAGAGGTGGATTTTGTCCTGCCATTATGATAGCAGGAGTTGTTTTTCTTGTGAATAAGGTAACTACTGGTAATGAAGATGTAGACTGTAAAGGTTGTGAAGAACTTAGCTGAGGAAGTGGGGTGATCCTAGGATTTGGTGAAGTAGGGAAATATGAAGCTTTATAAAATTCTACTAGAATCTTAACCAAATTTTCTTCTCCTTTCACATGCAATTCAAACAAGAGGTGTAAGGTAGCTAGAGAGGTAGTGGGGGGGCCAGAGGGCCCATAGTGATAATAGTGAAGGTAATTCAATGTAAGGTGGACTAGGTCCACTATATTATTAAATAAGGCCCATTATGGTAGTTATATATAAAAAATGGGTAATTATATATAATAAATATAAGATGACTTCTTAGAAGGTTCTACTTCTAAAAGTTTCGTCCTTTAGAATGTTCTTAGGTGATGGTAGCACTATATAAAGGGGTTCAAGCAATGCAATGAGACATGAAGATAAGTATTGTATTTGGAGCGATAGATCAATAGGAGGATGCCCCCTCAAAGAGGCAAGTGAATAGGAGAGGATCCCTTCCATAATATGATCCATTGTACGGTGTTTCCCTACCTCAAGGGTTTCTATAATAAAGTTGTGGTTTGCTATATGGTTTCATATATATTGTGTAGTGATTGTATTCATATATCTTTGGATCTATTGTGATATTTTGTATTCATGTATTTGGTTCTTAACAAATGGTATCAGAGCACTTTCCTTGGCAGACATTGTGGACAAATATTTTTTATTTTTGCAGATTTGTTTTCGGAGAAGAAAAAAGAGGGCCGCACCATTCCAGAAATTTTCAGTATATTTCTGTGAAAAATTTGTAGAAACAGGTTGTGGATCTGAGTTCCTCTAATAAAAACACCCAATTTGAAAAACAAAAACGTCCAAAACGGAGTCCGGGAAGTCAAGATATTGAAGTTTTAAAATCTACAATTTTTCAGGGTTTTTTTCCGCGGATGATGGTGCTATTTGTTTTTCCCTGTAGCATCTAGAGGCCAAGTTTTTACAAATAAATTATATATTTGAGTTCCTCTCACAATTTCACCCAATTTCAAAAACAAAATCATCCGAAACGGAGTCCGGAAAGTGAAGTTATGAACATTTTAAATTCAACATTTTTTTAGGGTTTTTCCGGAAAACGCCGTGATTTTCTGCAATAACTTATTGTTCTATTTTTTGCGTTTTTTCATGACGGATGTGGGACTGAAGAGGTCATAGGGTGCTCATATGACTATTTCCTCTCAAACCCTCAAGAAAATTCTTGAAGCATTCAAATCCAAATTGTATGACACATTGGATGCTGGATTTCATGACCTTGCAAATGGCCTCAATGATAGTTTCCGTAGTATTCGAGATTCATTGGATAACATGCAACATATATTTCTTATGGCGGACATCAAGGATGAATATAATCAAGAAATATATGCTTGGTATGATTTTGAGGCCGATTGTGATGATTGGTATATGGATAGTTGTCATTTCTGGGATGACAACCACTTTCATATTTTATTTGATGACTCTAATCAACCTTCTGTAGAGAGCATCAATGTGACAAATCAAGAGCCAATGATTATTACCAGTGTCCATCCTGCATATTCTACAGTGATATTATTCCTTCCAGATTCTGCTACGACCCTTTTCCACTACGTGGATGGAGTTGGCGACGGAAGTCACTCCCGGATTGCTATCACGAGCAGAGCCCGACGCCCATCAGTTTTATGTCACGGTTTGTTTATAGATGGGGTGATCGAATGGAATCCAACTCAACACGATATCATTCCAACTCCAAACTAGGCCAGACATGCATAGGTGAGTGAGGTCTTATATAAACTTCAGACAATGATTTGTAGTAAAGGGTGAACAGGTGAAAGACTTATACGAGAAGAGTGCAAAGGTTTGTTACGAACGACAGGTTCCTAACAGACTGAAGAAGAAGGCATCCAAACGCAAGGTCGTCTTGCACTTAAATATAGAAAACTAGAGAATACAACAATGCAACGATAAATCATTTATCATAACAGAACTGCAATAATTCGCGCGACTCAGTCAATCATGAACTCTCTATGAGACGAAAATTAGATGGAGCGAGAAAAACTGTCTGTCATAAAACAAGATATCTCAAATACAGATGCATATCCCACAAACTAGGGTGTCTGTTAAACTTTACAGTAGGGAGCTCTACTCTACCATCGATACCTTCCAAAATACAAAAACTGAGTACATATACTTGGGCAGATTTTCCCAATAGAGGCGCGCTCGCCCTCCAAGGCGTAGCGTCTCTTCAATCAATCTTCGGGTGGAAGTCCTTCGTCAGACGTCTCCTTAACTTCGCATGGCCTCTGTAGGGGAAGAGTAGTTGGGCCAGTAAATGCTGAGCTAGCGTGAGCCGGCCTCCTTTGGCTGGTCGAGAACTCGGCATGGCTTCTCTGAAAAAATGGGTACACAGGACCTTCTCGAGCAGACCATCCGCCAGGCCCTCCATACTTCGCACTTAATGACTGAGGAGAGGTTTCAACTACCCCTCCTTTCCTTCATTTACTCTGAGAGAGAAACATGATTGATATCAAGTTGAACTGACACCTGGAGAACATAGTGATCCCTTCTGCAGCTAAACCCGACGCTTCGACCCTTTGTGCAGCTCTTTTTATCACCCCCAAGTGACCACGGGCTGTGACCCTATGCTTATTCCCAAAGCACTTTCGGCATTCTCGAATGGAAAGAGTTAATCTTTCCTGATTGAAGTTGCGAGGGGCGAGGAGGAGGGGAGCCTAATCGTGCACCACGTGTCCGCTTCAGATGGATGGCTGAGATCTCCTCGGCGATATTGTGGGCCCAGGCTCTGGATGCCCTCGGCACTTCGCGACTCGCGGATGGAAGAGGCAGGTCCTTGATCTTAAAAGTTGCAAGGGGCAAGAAGGCGAGGAGCCTAATCGCGCACCATGTGTCCTCTTCAGATGGACGACTGAGATCTCCTCGGCGATATTGTGGGCCCAAGCTCTGGACGCCCTCGGCACTTCGCGACTCACGAATCCTATCACCAATACTTCGGGACTTCTTGCGGCGAGATGCCGAGGCTTCATGCCACCTGTATTCCACTCGCTGACTCTGCTATGGCCCCCACTGCCTCCAGCTGTCGGGATATCGCTTCTCGCAGTCTCGCGATCCCCGCGCCCAAATTCTCGAGCCTTTTTCTTGCGAGGCCCCGATATGCGATCCCATGTGCGGATCCAATGGTTCTTCTCGATCCAGATCCAACGTCTAATAACCTTCTTGCTTCTCACATCCTCGTGACTTGAGATACCCAATCATCGACCTTGGATGATGCCGACGACACTTTGCCCTCTCGCTTGACCTGCTACTTGAAAAAAAACAAGGATTCTCCCATGTTGCGCTTGATCACTTCGTGCAACTTGCAAACCCGAATTCTCTCGAGCCCATGAAAAGAAATATCTCTAACATTTGTCTCTAGGGGGAATAGAGTCATCCCTGTGATGCTCTAAGAACTCCTTCTGCAGCTTCAATGCCTTTCTATTGGGCTATGGAGTCACTTATTAGGCCGAAAACATACAAAAAGAAACTAAACAAAGAACTAAAAGACAATATTTACAAACAGAGGAGCCGCCTAACGCTCAAATAAAACATCTTTTCAGAAAATGCCCATTCACTGGGCTGTTGAAAACCTCTTCACCCTCCAGATCCTGCAACCCATAGGTGTTGTTGGAGAAAATCTTAGAGATTTTAAAGGGGCCGATCCAGAGGGTGTCGAACTTGCTGTGCTTGCCTTTATCCTGTCTGGGTGCGTCCCACTTGAACACCAAGTCCCCGATCTCGAACTCCTTTTTCCTGACCTTCCTGTCAAAAGCCTGCTTGATCTTCTACTGATGACTGTAAGCTGCGTCCCTCACTTGTTCTTTGCTCTGCTGCACTTCCACTATCTGATGAATTCTTCTGATCATATGGTCTGGTTCTCCCTCATAATCTTGAAAGAACTTTTCCACAGGTAAGGTGAGCTGGGTAGGGAAAACCGCCTCTGCTCCGTAGACTAGCTGAAACGACAAGGTGCCCAGAGACCTCTTCGTCGTGACACAGAGAAAATTTCAACTTTGAATCCCAGGCTCTTTTGTTATCCTATAATAATATTTTGATGATCTTTATCAGGCTTTTTTTAGAGGATTCTGCTAAACCATTGCCCTGGGGATAGTAGGGGGTGGAGTGAATTAGCGAGATCTGGAACTGCTCGCAGAACTTAATTAGAGGTTTAGATTTGAAAGAAGCGGCATTATCGGTGACGATTCTGCTGGGACAGCCAAATCGGGCTATGATATCCTCCAGGAAGCTAATAATTACTTTGTGGGATGCTCTTCTGGTGGGGACAGCTTCTATCCACTTGGTGAAATAATCTGTTGCAGTCAGGATCCATCTGTGCTGACCACTTGAGGGAGGATGAATCTCTCCGATGAAGTCCAACCCCCATTGCTGAAAAGGTGTCGAAACTGCTATGGTTTTCAATGGCAGCGATTTGAGTTGTTGCTTTCCTGAGAACTTTTTGCATTTGGTGCAGGCTCTGGTCTTCCTGCAAACATTGGAGAACAAAGTGGGCCAATAATACCCAGCTCAGAGTATCTTGTGGGCTGTGGTCTTCCAGAAATGATGACCTCCACAAAAGCCGCTATGAAAATCAAACATAACCTTCTGGGCCTCCTGTGAGTCCAGACATCTCAGAAATACCCCTAAAGGATCTTTCCAGTACAAGGTTTGGTCAATGAGGCAATACCTGACCGCCTTGAGCTTTAGAGCCCTTGCTTTGATTTTTCCCATTCCATCAGGGGGCTTCAATTCTTGCAGAAAGTACAATATATCCTTGTACCAGTCACAAGCTGCTAGTGGTAAGGCACCCTGAAAATGCTTGTTGGATGACTCATCTTGCTCATTGATGAAGTTAATCCCCAAGGCTTTGCAATTGGAGTCAGCTAGCAATTTGGCTAAACCCTATCCCTTTATCAACCTGGTGGGCTTAATTTCTAGATCAAATTCTAGAATTTTGGCAATCCACTTACCTCTTTTCCTATCCATGTCGGGCTGTATAAGAATGTCCTTTACAGAGGCTGAAGGAACATATGCAATGATCTTTGAATGCAAGACATAGACTCTGAAATCTTTGAGAGCTTTCACCAATGCATAGGCCTGCTTTTCCATGATATCGTACCGGAGTTCCGCATCTCTTAATGCCCTGTTGTAGAAGGCAATAGGTTGCTCTCACCCTTGATCATTTTTCTGGAACAAAACTGCCGCTACTGTATCATAGGAAGCAAAAGAAAATATCAGGAAATCTTTGGAATAATCGGGGCTGATTAGCACAGGTGCCTCAGTCAACGCCTTCTTTATTTGGACAAAGGATTCCCTGGGTTCAGTGGTCCATTTTACTTCATTTCCCTTCCTGAGCATGGTTGTGATGTGTTTCACCAGCTCGACAAAATTTGAGACGAATCTCCTCAGAAAATTAATCTTCCCCAAAAATGCCTGAACCTCTTTTTTAGATCTGGGAAGTGACAGGGTCTGAATTGCTTCTACTCTACTAGGGTCAATCCTTACTCCCTCTGTGATACTATATGGCACAACAAATTCCCCTCCTTCATAGAAAACAAGATTTCTTGGGGTTTAAGGATAAACCATACCTCCGACACTTCATGAAGACCTTTCTCAAGTGGCAACAGTGCTCCTTATCTATCCTGGAGAAGACTGTGATATCATCCAGATAGATTACCACAAACTGGTCCTTCTCCCCTATGAACGCTATATCCATGGCCCGTTGAAACGTTGCTCCTGCATTCATCAACCCAAATGGAATTTTGGCATACATGAACGTGCCCCAAGGAGTGGTGAAGGCTGTCTTCTCCCTGTCCTCAGGCATGACCGATATCTGATTATAGCCAGAAAACCCATCGAT
>ML804016.1:38295-70411 GCA_009831015.1 Picea engelmannii | reverse complement strand
CTTCTAATCCCAGCTCTTCCATTACTATTTTGGGCATAAGGTTATGGGAAGCCCCTGAGTCCATGAGGCAGTTATGCAGCACTTTATCATGTATATTCAAGGATGTGTAGAAGGGAGGGGATGAATCGTCTCTATCTTCTACCATGGGCCCTAAGACGACTGCAGGATTTTCATCTTGAAGGTTTATTGAGTCAGAGGGAGGCTGGGGGGATTCATATTGTAGCAACTTGGAGAGGGATCTTTTGAAATCCTCATTTTTAACTAGCTCAGAGAGAGGTATAGGAATCCTGATCTTCTGAATCTCATGCTCAAAATTAAAGGAGGGGGTAGGTTTAGGAGCTTCTCTTACCTCAGCGAGAGGCTCTCTGGTGGCTGGTGAAGCACTCTGAGTCTTCTTTTCTTTAGCTGTGGCTGTTGTAGTTTTAGTAGGCCTCTCTGCTATGAGGGGCTGGTCTGAGCTATCGAGGTCTCCTTCTTTCCTCCTCAATCTGAGATTATATCTGTTAGAAGTGTGACCAACCCTCTGTTCTTTCCCCAACTCATGAATTTGAGCACTCATCAGTGATTCTTCATACGCGGACTGCGTCAAATGAGGAAGAGGGGGAGCTTCCTCAATACAGTGAAGTTCAGGGCCAAACTCGTCTATCTCCTCTCTCTCCTCATGATCAACTAGGTTATTTTGGAGGGAGGCTTGAACCCTTTGATCTTATCTGTCCTTTCCCCTTTGTTCCCTCGGGAAAACCTGAGGCATATTGTTAGCAGGTCGCCTGAAACCTCTATTATCATTGCTTTGGGGATTTCTGTACATGGGCTTCCCTTCTAATTCCAACCTTTCTATCTTGTCAACAATCGATTTTATTGCTCTAGCTGTCTCATCTGTCTGATGGGGCAGGGGAGAGGAACTGGATGAGGAAGCTTCAGGCCTGTTCCTGGATGTACTTCTATCACCTGTGTTTCTGAGTCGGTTGATAGCCAATATGTTAGACTCGACCTCCACGGCTGCATCCTGCATGTGGGCTAGCATAGCAGCTCTTCTCTCTCTCAGCAGTAGGCAGAAATTAGGATCAAAAGCGCTGGAGTAAGTGATCATTGCAGAGGCTTCGGAGAGTTTTATCTCAGCAGGGATTCTGATGTACATTTTATTAAATCTTTTGGAGAATTCAGGAACGGACTCTCCTTCTTTTCTCTTCAATGATCCAAACTCTGTCATGTAATACATGAAATCCTTCTTATCTCCCCATTACCTCAGGAAAGCATTATCCAGGGCGTCAATTCCAACAATAGATCCGGGAGCTAATCCTCTAAACCATTTTCTTACCTCACCATCTAGGCTTTGGAAAAAAACCCTCATCCAGACATCTTCATCTCCAATGTTCAGGTTGTCAGCATAACTGTAGAAAGAAGCCAGGTGTTCTTTTGCAGTTATGTCCCCTTCCCCGGTGAACTTGGGCATATACTTCAAGTAATCTCTAGCAGGGAAAGGATTCGTGGGATTAGGTAAGATTAAGGGAGCGTACCTAGCAACAACTATGGCATCCATTCTATTCAGAGGGGGATTAGCACCGGCCATAGGAATATTAGGTGGAGGAGAATTTGGAGGAGAAGGAGTTTGCGAGGGGGTTACTGGGAATGAGTCCCGAAGTGGAGTGGGAAACAAACGGGGATTTGAGGAAAAGGCTAACGAGCTCAAGTCAGTGGGTGCTCCTCTTCGGGCAGGAGTGGGAAAATCCTCTGCAGTCACGGGTCTTCGCCGATAAAAACTTCAAAGGAGAGGGGAGTGACAAGGATTTCTCCCTCTAGTCCCATACCAGGAGGGGAAAAATCAACAAGAACACTCCCAAAATTCAGGAAACGGGAAACCTCTGAAGGAGGTCTATCAAGAAACCGAGGAGGAGAAAAAGGGGTTCTTACAGAAGGAAAAGGTGGATTACCTGTTTCGGCGGTGGAAGTTTCTTCTTCAGGGGCCTTTCCTTTTCTGAGAACCACCTTCGAATCAGTTACAGGTGTAGCTAGAGGCAGTTGTGGATGTGACCGCATATGTCTGCCTCTGGAAGCCACAATTAAAACAACGGGTTCACTCCAGTGGAGTTGTCACAAAGGAGTCTCCAGGTGCACAGTAGCAATCTCAATAGTTCTGATATCTGATGCACCTTCAGAATCAGCTGATCGTTTTCGTTCGATCCCGGGGAAAATATTCAACTTCGTCCCCGGCAACGGCGCCATAAATGTTGGCGACGAAAGTCACTCCCGGATTTCTATCAGGAGTAGAGCCCGATTCCCATCAGTTTTATGTCACGGTTTGTTTATAGATGGGGTGATCGAATGGAAGCCAACTCAACACGATATCATTCCAACTCCAAACTAGGCCAGACATGCATATGTGAGTGAGGTCTTATATAAACTTCAGACAATGAGTTGTAGTAAAGGGTGAATAGGCGAAAGACTTATACGGGAAGAGTGCAAAGGTTTGTTATGAATGACAAGTTCCTAACAGACTGAAGAAGAAGGCATCCAAATGCAAGGTCGTCTTGCACTTAAATACAAAAAACCAGAGAATACAACAATGCAACGATAAATCATTTATCATAACAGAACTGCAATAATTTGCGCGACTCAGTCAATCAAGAACTCTCTATGAGACGAAAATTAGATGGAGCGAGAAAAACTGTCTGTCATAAAACAAGATATCTCAAATACAGATGCATATCCCACAAACTAGGGTGTCTGTTAAAATTTGAAGTAGGGAGCTCTGCTCTACCATCGATACCTTCCAAAATACAAAAACTAAGTACATATACTTGGGCAAATTTTCCCAACAGAGGCGCGCTCGCCCTCCAAGGCGTAGCGTCTCTTCAATCAATATTCGGGTGGAAGTCCTTCGTCAGACGTCTCCTTAACTTCACATGGCCTTTGCAGGGGAAGAGTAGCCGGGCCAGTAAATGTTGAGCTAGCGTGAGTATGCCTCCTTCGGCTGGTCGAGAACTCGGCATGGCTTCTCTGAAAAAATGGGTACATAGGACCTTCTCGAGCAAACCATCCGCCAGGCCCTCCATACTTCGCACTTAATGACTGAGGAGAGGTTTCAACTACCCCTCCTTTCCTTCATTTACTCTGAGCGAGAAATAGGATTGAGATCAAGTTGAACTGGCACCTGGAGAACATAGTGATCCCTTCTGCAACTAAACCCGGTGCTTCGGCCCTTTGCGCAACTCTTTCTATCACCCCCAAGTGACCATGGGTTGTGACCTTATGCTTATTCCCGAAGCACTTTCAGCATTCGCGAATGGAAAGAGTTAATCTTTGCTGATTGAAGCTGCGAGGGGCGAGGAGGCGGGGAGCCTAATCATGCACCACGTGTCCGCTTCAGATGGACGGATGAGATCTCCTCGACAATATTGTGGGCCCAGGCTCTGGACGCCCTCGGAACTTCGCGACTCGTGGCTGGAAGAGGCAGGTCCTTGATCTTAAAAGTTGCGAGGGGTGAGGAGGCGAGGAGCCTAATCGTGCACCATGTGTCCGCTTCAGATGGACGATTGAGATCTCCTCGGTGATATTGTGGGCCCAGGCTCTGGACGCCCTCGACACTTCGCGACTCGTAAATCCTATCACCAATAATTCGGGACTTCTTGCAGCGAGATCCCTAGGCTTCGTGCCACCTGTATTCCACTCGTTGACTCTACTATGGGCCCCACTGCCTCCAGCTGTCGGGATATCACTTATCGCAGTCTCGCGATCCCCGCGCCCAAATTCTCGAGCCTTTTTCTTGTGAGGCCCCGATATGCGATCCCACGTGCAGATCCAATGGTTCTTCTCAATCCAGATCCAACGTCTAATCACCTTCTTGCTTCTCACGTCCTCACGACTTGAGATACCCAATGCTTGGGCCTTTACCCTGCGAACTCCCGAGTTCGCGAGATCATCGACCTTGGATGATGCCGACGACACTTTGCCCGCTCGCTTGACCTGCTACTTGAAAAAAAACAAGGATTCTCCCATGCTGCGCTTGATCACTTCGTGCAACTTGCAGACCCGAATGCTCTCGATCCCATGACAAGAAATATCGCTAACAGATGGATATTCTTATTTGGATCCACATGATAGGTGTCAGTCTTTGGAGCATCATTTTGAGTTGGTTATTGGGTTCCAAAATCTTCCACGGGGAGTTCACATGAGCACTTGGACATGAGACCCGATCTTACAATGGTGGTTGGAATACTTCAACATGGTGGCTTTCCTTTCTACATGGGACCTTGGTTCTCCAGTCTTCTTCAGCATTATGGTCCACAATTATCCATGGGACCCTGGTATATGGTTGTACATCAAACGTTGAGGACAACGTTTTCATAAGGGGGATGGAATGTGAGGTAGCTAGAGAGGTAGTCGGGGGGCCCAGAGGGCCCATAGTGATAATAGTGGAGGTAATTCAATGTAAGGTGGACTAGGTCCACTATATTATTAAATAAGACCCACTATGGTAGTTAGATATAATAAATGGGTAATTAGATATAATAAATGTAAGAGGACTTCTTAGAAGGTTCTACTTCTAGAAGATTCCTCCTCTAGAATGTTCTTAGGTGATGGTAGCACTATATAAAGGGGTTCAAGCAATGTAATGAGACATGAAGAGAAATATTGTATTTGGAGTCGTAGCTCAATAGGAGGATGCCCCCTCGAAGATGCAAGTGAACAAGAGATTATCCCTTCCATAATAGTATCCATTGTATGGTGTTGCCCTACCTCAAGGGTTTGGTAATAATAAAGTGTGGTTTCTTCTATATTGCTTTGTGGATCTATTGTGTATTCAGTATTTGTGGTGATTATATTTGCTGATCTATTTAGGTTCTTAACAAAAGGTATTCTATAGCAGGAGGATTGATATATGAATGAATATGAGGTGAAGATGGTTCATAATATAATGAAAATGAATTGGATGATGATGAATCTGTTAAGTCCTAGTATGGATAAAAAATTACCTCAATTTCAAGATGTTCTATAACATTGTTAGTTGACAAAGTAGATCCAGGAGTTTCAGAACTTTCTTCCATTATATCAGAAAAAACAGGGTCACATTTAGAAGAAGTAGATTTCTGTAAAGCCTTATGTTTCTTAATAATTCTCTCAAGATCTGATACATGCAACATCTTAGGATAATCTGAAGGATTAGACCTGGTACCAACTTTCCTAGAATCCATTGTTGAATTTTGGAGTCGCCAGGTGGAAAACAATATGTAGTCACTTGAGTCACTAGTTTCTACCCACTATAAAAACTAATAAATCATGTTGTCTAACCCAGGGAAGATAATACTTGGTTCCTCCTTCCCAAGCAACGACGCCATAAAATGTTATCAATAAAGTCATCCCCCTAACTGCTACAAGGGCTAGAGATAGTGCACTTAGGGAATACGATTTTTCTTTGTGTTTTTTGGTTTATAAGAAAGATGATAAGGTTTGTCGGGGAAAGACAACAAACCATGAGGGAAAATTATATCAACGATCTAAAACCAAAGTCCATATATCCATAAGATTTCAATACATCAAATCAAACACATAAGGCATTCATATTTAAGATTAGTTAAAAGAAATATTTCAGTGAGACATGGCATAAGAAGAAACACATAAACAATTTGTTTATATGAAGAAGTTCTTCAGGTTCTAGAGAAAGTAATCCAAAATATGAAGCAAAGGTGACATCAAATAATGAAATATAAAATAAGTGAATTAAAACAACATTGCTATCTCATTCTTAACTATTTCAAATGGACAACTCAATAAACAAATCATACAAATAACATTTGAATAAAGTGTGATAGAGATGTAAAGAAGAACTGACCATAAAAATGAATAGATCTTATAAGGAAAATAAGATGATGATATTTCATTAAGTTCATATAATGTCACTTTCACAGTTTCTTGTTTCTCTCACCATTTTCCAATCACCAATAACGCTATTTCCCATGGTTTTATAATAGGAATCCCAAACATCAGATCCTATCAAACATGAAATTTGTTTACAATGATAATTACAAAGTCTTTGCTGGCAATGCTTTCAAATAAACCTAAGTATATCCAAGACTATCTACGCATATTAAAGAAGGTAAAAAAGATGCTCGAACTTCATGATGATAGATCTCCAGCTGACGTTTGACCAAAGATTTTTGTTCAATAACTGCTCCCTAAGATTTCTCCTCCTGAGAATCTGCAAAGATCCTATATATGTAGCTGTAGACTAGGCTTGATGATGACCTAGCATTCCAAAACTATATCCAGGCTTGAATTTTGTCTTCAAACTTCTTCAAAATCAAAATTGATTTGAGATCCATAATTTCTAGAACTTAAGATAGGAAAAATCTCTTTTCAACAAAAGAAAGCACTACTAGATGATTTTGTAGCAGTTTTGACCAATGAACCACCTGTTAGCTCCAAAAAAGATTAGGTGTCGTATCTTCCTCATCAAAAACTACCTGCTGATATTTCATTATATTTGACCAATGAACAAGAAATGATATTAGCCCTTAGATTTAAGACCCATTTTCTTAGGATCTCGGACCTTCTTTCTTTTCTTAGGCTTCTCCTCATCAACATTAATAATTAGATCTTTCATTTTGGGATTGACTAGCAATTCGTATTTTAGTCTGCGTTTGTTGATGGGTCTAGTATGTGGCCTCTGTATAAAGTGGTCAGTGAATGATTTCATCTTCCTGACTTTCTTTCCCTTAATTCTCTGCATCTATTTTGGCTCAGGTGTTCTAAACCCTTCTGCATTAGATGTATCAGTGTGCTCTGCCTCAGTTGTATCAGTGTGCTCTATATCAGATGTATCAGTCTCAGAAAAAACCAATCTCCTCTTCCTTTTCTTATCGTCAATAAAGGGAATTATTGGAGTAGGAATTTCAAAATCCGGGGTCGTACTACCATGGCTTTATTTGTATTTTTATATTAGTCTAGGAGACACCCTTACTTTCTCTTGCACCTTATCACTACTGGTCTGCTTGGGATCTTCAAAGAGCCTGCTTGGGATCTTCAAAGAGTTTTTACACAGTATAAGTTTGTGAATCAATTATCTGTTTCTTTTTCCTCTGATAGGTAACTTTTATTTCCGGTGATTTCCGAGGAGTTCCCATTGTGTCTACTAACTACTTCTTAAATTGGATTCTTGTGATTCTTTGTGTAGAGGCTGCAGATTGAGGTGGCTTATCTTTAGGATCAATTTTTCTATCTTTCTTCTGCACTGTTTTCAGAGGTCTTCCTCTCTTCTTTTGAGATGAAATGGCATCCAATTCTTCACTAACTAGAACACTGTCCCAAGTGATTTTCTTCTTAGACAAGTGGTATTGAATCAAGATTTTGATCAACCCTCGGTGGTAAACATGGTGTGGAGGCATATTTGATTTAGATTGAAATCTTGTGGACATTTTTAGTAGAGATTTATATAAAAAGTAGGCCAAATTCATTGTCTTTAAACCAACAATATCACAAATAAAACACATCTGGTAAAGATACACCTTATTTTATCGCCCCTCATAGGTAATGTATCTATGTACTATGTCCGAAACTTCATGCCATTCCTCCTATAGCCACGTCCTAGGTACACCAGTCCTCCAATCCATATCTTTATGCTTCTCCAACAGGAAATGGTTCAATTCAACAACAATGAGGGTTTTCCGTTTAAACCAACATTCTCCATTAATTGGTAACGTTGTGGCTTTTGAAATTATCTCCTCTTAAACCTCCAAATTTAAGCTGTCAATCAACACCTGTTTTCCACCAAAATACTGTGCAAAGGCGCGAGCTTCTCCATAGGTGAAACCTGAGAATTTCTTAATGAGCTTGAGCCAACGTGCCTTTTGAAACCATTCTTTTGCGTGCAACAAAGCATACTCCGGTCTTGAGGGTTCTACCTTGTTCACCGTGCCTCCCTTAACCATCTTTTTAAAGCCGAAACAACAAACATATATTGGCTATAGAGGAGACCCTTCATGAACTCAATGCAATAGTTATATTTCGACTTCACAAAATAGAGAACAACTAGAGTTTAGGGATGGATGAGTCAGTTGACAACGTCATTTCCATCAAATCACCTGCAAAACAAAAGTAACAAACAAAGAACCACTTCATTTGATGATGATTAGGTCAAGTCACCTATACCGAGGGTCGGGAAAAATGCAGTATACAATATCACATAATCATTTCGTAGCATATTTTTGTAACCTCACTTTAATAATATGTACTGCGAAAGGATTTATTAGCGGTTTTTTATGTAGTGGAAAATCTTAAAATTAGCATCCATGAACTCATTCAAATAAGCATTATGGTCAACCTTATTCTTCACAAACTCAATCCAAACTTTAAACAAATGAAACAAAAATGAAAAATGAAAAAATAAAAATAAATGAAAGAGGTTGAAAACATTATAAAAGTAACAAGAATTGAAGGATAAGGAAAGAAAATGACATAGAAGATGAGGATTCAAGGTAGCGGAGATAGTAATGGCTTGAATAGGTGATATGAGAGTTAATACCTACCATTTTTTAGGTATCCATGCTACCATTCGTACCAAAACTTGATTCTGTTGCAAGTCGAAAAGTCGGGTTGTTAGGCCCATGGTTGAAGAAGTGGGTTCTCAAGCACGTAGGCATTTCTCTCCAGATAAGAGATTTGTTGTGTGAAGGAAGCAGGTGGTCAGGCCCGTGATCATTCACTGGAAGTGATAGAATTGTTGGGAATTAATTCCCAAGGTGCCAAGCTACAACTACATGGATCTAAGACTCTTTGTCACGCTTGTTGTTGAAGCCCCGAAAGGGAAGTGGGTAAACCAAGGGACTGCTGAGAAGAGAAGAGGAACACTTCCTAGGGTGGGACATGCATGTGGGGGATAAGGGACTGTAGGCTGGTTACTAGAGGCAAAGTTGGGGCTACAGAGCTATGAGACTTCCTGTTCATCCTGTTGTTGAAGCCCCAGAAGGGAAGTGGGGCTGCTGAGGGACTGTTGAGTAGAGAAGGGGAACACTTCATAGGGTGGGAAAAACATGTGGGGAATGAGAGGCTATAGGTTGGTTGCTAAGGTATGCACTTGAGTCTGAGAATTGTTGTTTTTTGTCAGACCTTAGACTGACTTAGAACTTCCTTTGCATGGGTAGAGTTTAGCCCCGGCTCGGGGGTGACCCATTGTTGATATTATTAGTAGTGTGGTCTATGGATGGGAGGAACATGGAAGGTCTGCACGTAGTTGGTGTTTAATTCACTAAATATTAGTGTCTTTATGTGTTTACTGCAAATGCTATGTTATGAATTATGATGTTCGGTTATGGAATTTCTATTGTCTATATGTATAAATTATTATTGTTGAATGTTGTTATTATTCCGCTCAACTCTATTCATATGCATAACATATCAATATATTTAATGGTATCAGAGTGGTAAAAGAGAGAGTTTTGCGTGGTGTGGCCTAACCTGGGTGGCTGGATATGTTACAAAGGAGCAATTTTATTAAATTATTGGTAACGGGTAGGTTACATAATAAACACGAGTTATAGAATAACTCCTAATAGAATAGGAGAACCTCCTTCAATTAACTTGTTGTGCCAACAACGACACCCTCCCTAATTTTTTCACTTTAATTCTAATGATAATTATTATAATTATTATAAATGAAGAAATTGCCCCTCGTTTGTTCTTTCTCTAAGTTATGAGAAAGGAAATCTTCGTAAACTTACATTTGAATTGTGAGCTTCACCAACTCAAAAGCAAATTTGACATACATATATATATATATATATATATATATATATATAATCTCATTGTAGCAAACCTGGAAGGTCTACTATGTTAAATTCTTTTTAAAAAAACGTAGAATCTTTCCCAACGAAGCCTTGGTTTACTGTTAAATTTTATGGAGTATTGAGTCATTCACTAAAGGTCCATTCTCATAATTTGCTACACCTGAATTATTTGTTTTTAAATGATAAGACCAATCGCAAGTACAATCAAATTTAGAAAAAGTATAATCAAATTTAGAAAAACAGATACTCTTCAATCCTAACATATTAATTAAGAAATATTATATTGTGTGTGCAACCCATTGATACATGTTTCTAAAAGAACTTAAATAAAAACTACTTCAAAGGGATCCATAAAAATACATTTAAATATTATTTTAATAAAAACCATGGTTTTATAAAGGCCTTGGCTATGCCCAGATCCAGATGAACACAATACATGCTTCAACAAAACTTCTATACTTAAATTCACAAACAACCTCATAACGATATGGGAGGGATCTTGGCTTATACATGTCTTCGTATTCACTTAGGTTTTTCCTGTACTATAGGTATACTAATATAATCTTACAAATTGTTTATATATAATTCTTTATATAATATAATATGTAAAACAAATATTAAAACTATGCAATAAATTTTAAGAGGATGATACTCTTAAGAGTTAGTTTATTGGTTGAATCATTTTCTCAACGGATGTTGTTAATGGAAAGGTTTTAGTTTACAAGTTCAAATTCAATCGAATTTTTTTAGTGTTACCAATCACTATTGTAGATAGAAGTTGAGTCACTTTCCATTTGAATATTCTATATAAAAAAGGAATTTCATAATTTTTTTTTAAGAAAAACTTTTGTCTAAAAAGCAAGAGAGAACATGAATATATTGTCTTTTCCCCTCTAATGTTGATCATTTTAGTGTTACCAATTACTATTGTAGATAGAAGTTGAGTCATCCTCCATTTGAATATTCCATATAAAAAAGGAATCTCATAATTTTTTTTGAAAAAAAACTTTTGTCTAAAAAGCAAGAGAGAACATGAATATATTGTCTTTTCCCCTCTAATGTTGATCATTTTCTTTGTAGATGGATTTTCTTTGTATATGGATTGTCTTCTTGTCTTCACAAATGTAATGAAAGTATTTATCTTCTTGTTATGATAATCTTTACATGATTTTTTTTTTTATGTTTGCTTTAAGCCACCTTTTCTTTGTAGATGGATTTTCTTTGTATATGGATTGTCTTCTTGTCTTCACAAATGTAATGAAAGTATTTATCTTCTTGTTATGATAGTCTTTACATGATATTTTTTTTTTATGTTTGCTTTAAGCCACCTAGCTCTTTTATAGACTATATAGATGACAATATGGTGATAATAAGTAAAAGATCTTTTTTTACTAGACTTTATATCATATTTTATTTTCTAACTTTATTTTATTTTATTTTGAGTTAGTGTTCCAAGCACATTTTAAATGTAGTTTTTTTTATTTGAATATAAAATCACAATATTTTTGTTGTAAAATAAATTCTAAACAAACAAAATTTCAATGTAGTTTTTTTTATTTGAATATAAAATCACAATATTTTTGTTGTAAAATAAATTCTAAACAAACAAAATTTCAACCTTTCTAATAATAAAAATAATTAGAGAGATCTAGGGTTTAAAGCCTTATTTCTTTGTGCTTCTCATTTTTTAAAGTTCTTTTGAATTTCCTCCCTTTCATAAGAGACACCAAGACATAAAGAAAAATGAGATTTTTTCTATTATGAACAATTCAAGAAAATTAACAACCACATGTTTGGTCATTTCCAACTTCTTTGTGTGTAATAAATATGGTGATATTATATCTCGATTACCCTATATGAGGTGCAAACATTTATTCTACGAGGAAGTTAATTAGTGGGCAAACTTAACTTTTTTTTTATTGAAATTTTCTCCAAATATAATATGATTTTTGTGGGAATATATAGTTCCACCTAATTGATGGGAAATTTGAGCATGGAACACTGCTCTTGGAGGTTTTGGATTATTTTAAAATGACCCAGATTGTCGAAATTTTGAAAAATAAGAAGATTAAAGTAGAACTTTGCCTTGTCGAAAAAAAATCTCACTGGAGAGTCCTCCCCCTTTTTCTAACACTTTTCTTTTCAAGTTATGAACTAGTTCAAATTTACTTAATTGAAAACATAGTTTCATGATTGTCATCATTTATGTAATTTTTGTAGATTGTTGAATAAAAGTTTCATCTTATTTTTGTGTTAAAAAATCCTTGATAGGGTTGTAGAATGAACCCTCTTTTGTTTCTTATATTTATATTCCTTTGTTTAGTTATTTTACCTGCAATTCTACTTAGTTAGTTCATTTGTATGTCTATTCAATTCAACATTATCATACTTTTGTTTAGTATAACAATTTACAATATGATTTCCTATTTTATTTGTATTAATTTTAACTACAATAATCAAGTATATGGTCGAGTTTCATAATTCTTTATGACTATGAACTTCACTATTATTTTTAGTTTCACCTTGTGAATGTACAAGTAGAAAACTAGCTATCTTCACATACATTCTTCATCTAATTACATGACAATCTCAACATCATTTGACTTCCAACAAATTATACAAAGAGATGGAAATATGAACCATGCCTTTAAGATATTGAGTGGAGTTGGGGTAGTTTCATTTCAATCACTCATAGTTGGTTTCTTGTTTTGTTACAACATCATGTTTGAGGACATTTAGGAATTTAGGATGCTTCATTTCTATGTAGGTTGAATCTCAATAGCTTTTATAAATGCAATACATAACACTTTTGAAGTTTGTATGACAACTTGGTTGATAGTTAAAGTGAGCACGCGAGTTTAATATTTTATTGTTGTAATTCTATAGATTAACACTTTTTGGCATCGTTTGGGGAGGTTGGTATTTCTAGTCTACCCATTCCCCATATTTGGATTCCTTGAGTTAGGGGGGCCACTGTGATAGTAGCACTTACTTCTCACACTTGAATTGTTTTTTCCATAACCCACCTAAAGGATTAGGAAATCCTAGCATAGAATACCTAGATACTATTTATCCTCACCCACCTCGAAAGATTTTATTTCATTGCTTCCCCTCTAAACAATCACTAGATATATGATGGGTGCCTAAATTGGCATACTTGAAGCACCCGTCTAATACCTTTTTGCTTACCATTTTCCATTGATCACTTCCTTTTTGATACTTTCCTTATCCAATTTACCTTACTTATCACTAAGGTATGAATCCTTCCCCATATGCCATTATTATGATATTCTCGCATATATATTAAAGGAACTCTCTACTTTCATGCACTAACATTGCTACACATGAGTAATACAGTAGTTGCAACTCCTCACATTGGCTACAATGTTGCAATTCCATGCGCAATACAATTGCTACAACTCCAAGTGTACTCTTTGTGTTGCGATTGCAACTAATCATTGTGACTCCAAACATGTTTTCATTAATTGTGATTACGAACACATTTTCTATTGTTGTGACTCCGAGTACACTACTATTGAGATTGCAAATATAAATCCACTAGAACAACAATCAATGTTGCAATAACAATAAGGAAATACTCTTCATAGAGGACAACGAGAGGAGGCAAATATATGACCAAAAGAAGAATCGGTTTTACCACCAAGTCAACACACATAGATCTTTTATAAAATCATTGTAACCAGATGAACAAATGAGACTGTAACATAAAATAATCTATAATAATCGAACTTCATCAGAATAATACCAAGCTGAACCAACCGACTAAACCCCTAATCTCCAATCCCGTTACATATTTATATCAAAATATGGGTCTAAAAACCCTAATCTATTCATCCCAAAAATATCCCATTACGATGCATGTCCATCTCAGTTAACTCGTTGATCCAAAATGGATCCACGAACCAAAATGGGTCCAGGAAGGTCTAAAAATCAAAGTGCTCATAATTGCTTCAAAACGAACGTGTGCATAGGCCTCATCGTTACGAACCTAACACAACTTGAACGGGCTCAAACAAACATCGTATGCAAAAGATATCATGATCTGTTCGTTTTTGCAAATAGGCAAATTTTTTTATGACTGTACAATCCATACAATTCGTACAATACTGATGTGGAAGTTGACCATATAGTCCATATGGCCTTATGGTGACGTGGCAGGTGCGTTGGCATGCTGAATGGGTAGTTGATGGCTGACAGGTGAATGAGTCATATTGTGACATGTGGCACCACTGCAAGGGTGACACGTGGCACATTCGTACAACTGAGTTGGCATGGGATGACGTGGTAAGGTAGACACGTGGATGAATTGGATGATGAAAAGTGTCAGTTGCATGGAAAAATTATACGAAGCCATGTGGCCCAGTCATGGGCTGCCATGTGGCACCCCTCCATTGGTTAGGCAGTTGGTAAAATTGTATGGACTCCACAAGAGTCAAACCCATGATGTCTAGGTGTGGGGGAAGAGACTTGGCAGGGATGGGCTACCAACCCACCCACTTTGATTTTTAATACATAAGGTTTAAATTATATATTTGAATGTGAATCAATGTAATTCTGGAGGAGTTTTGGGCTGGGGCTAGGCCCCAGCCCCTGACGCATTTCCATATGACCTATACCATACAACCTTATCCCTCCATTGGTGCGGGAATTGTTACGTGTTGGTTAGTGCCCGACACAACCATATGTCCATTACATATAAACCTGCTCTATATATTGGCATGCGTGGATGTGTGGGGTTAGCACTGGTCGGCAGGGCTAGCCTGCCGACTAAGGCGCGTAACCAGGAGCTAACGCCCGAGGCTTACCACATGCGAGCGCATGGAGGCTAAGGTGATGATCATATGGCCAAGCCACATGACCAGGGGCCAACAGTTAAGGGGCCAGTGCATAGCACTTGGCCACATGGAGAGTGCACATGTGACCAGGAGCTCGAGGATTGGGGGATGCACCCTATTTTGGCCCAAAAGTAGGTTGTTTAACTATATTATAAGATTTTATTTGATTTTCAGCCACTTTTGAGAGATTTTGGCCATTATTGGAGGATCTGGAGCTCGTTTTGAGGTGAGATATTGGGTGGAAGTTGGGAGGTTGTTGCCAAATTCAAGCCTATATAAAACATAGGTTCTTGGCAACTTTATACAGGTTTGGAAGAGGAGAAATGTTGAGGAAATTGATAGTCAAAGCCATTTTTATTCAGGGAAGCCATTGAGGAGAGAAACTTTGCAGGCCATTTTCGGGAGCTTTGTTCGTCCGTTTTCAGTGCCATCAGTTGTGTTGGGTTCTTGAGATATATAATAACACAACCAGATCAGTTTTTAATCCATTTGGCACTTTTATGATGTACTTTTGAATATTTTAATAGAAATAAGAAATCCTCACCCACTGAGACAAAGGCCCAGAGACATAGGCGATATTGCTGAACTCCGTTAACAACTTTTACTTCTATGGTTTGCTGATTCTTGTGCTTATTTCTAGATCTGTATATCTTCTTATGGATGTCATGTTACATCATTAATTCTTCCTCTTTCATCAATTTCTTAAATGGTTAATGAACTCATGTTTTAAAAATCAACCATAGTATTTAAAAGATCTTCCGGATCAAGTGGTATCAGAGCTAGTTGATGGTTGGTTTTTGAGTTTGCATGATTACCAAGGAAAAGATGAATCATGGTGAAGGCGATCTTTTTGAAGAGAATCCTGAGATTGGATCGAGAAAAATAACTTCTCAAAGTGAGAAGATGGCATCAGAAGAGCGACTTTCTCATGGGAAGAAAGAGTTTCGAAAGACCTTCTTTGCCATGTCAGAGATGGTGAAGGTTCTATATGATGATTACTTGGGGCGAAAGAGACCGATTCTAGGTAAATATTCAAAGGTCAAAATTTAAGAAGGAGAGGATCCTCCTAAAACTCCTCCTTCACCTCCTTCTTCTCCATCAACTTCTTCTTCTTCAAGTACAAGTTCCAAATCCACCTCAAGAAAACATGTCCACGAACATAAACATGATATGCCTTTACTTAAGCTTGATGTGAAATTTGAATTACCCATGTATGATGGTGAAGTCAATGCAGAGAGGATTGATAACTGAGTCAGACAGATGGGAGTTTATTACAATGTGCAACAAATCAAGGATGAGACAACTCAAATCAAATTGGCATCGCTTCGACTTGTAGGCACAACACTCATCTAGTGGAAAAGCAAGTTACAAAATGGCACACAACAAGTGGGTATTGTATTTCCATCATGGAAAGTTTTTATTTCTTCACTTAGAAAGAAATTTTATCCTTTGGGTTATAAAGAGAAGGCTTTAATTGAATGGAAAGGTCTTAAACTAAGAAAGGGACAAACAGTGCACGAATACACAGACGAATTTCGTAAGATGGCATTAATGTTAGATATTCCATTACATACCCAAGAAGCTCTTATGAAGTATATATGAGGTTTACCTGCACATATTCGTAACATTGTATTTATGTTTGGACCTACTAATATTGATGAGGTTTATGTTCAAGCGACATACATTGAGGCAGGGAAAACAAGAGTTGGTGTATTAGGGGAATTGCCTTCAAGAAAAGAGGACAAAAGGAAGTGGAATGGAAAGAAAGAAAATTCAGTGGAAAGAAAGGAAGAGAAGTTCTCTTGCAAGCATTGCAAGAAAGAAGGGAATGATGGGGACCATTGCTGGAAATTGCATCCCGAGAAGAGACCAAAGTGGTTCAAAGTAAGTAAAGGGAGGCAAACAATTGCAACAACATCACGACCAATAGAGTTGGGATCAGATTCGGGTGATGGATCTAAGATCACATCGATTGGTTTGATAGGTAAAATTGGTGATGGATATGATTATAGAAGTAAATTGTTTCACATAAGGGTCATAATAAGACATACTAAGGTCAACACATTGATAGATAGTGGATCTCAATCTAACTTGATTTCAGAGGAAGTGGTTAAACAATTGGTATTAAACACTCAGATGCATCATAAACCTTACTCACTTAAATGGATAAGCAACAATCGTAAATTGTACATAACAAAGAAATGCACTTTAAAGTTTGCAATTTCATCAAAGTTTGTGGATGAGGTAACGTGTGATGTGGTGCCACTCAATAAATGTGGAATGGTCTTAGGCAATCCTTATTTGTATGATTGCAAAGCAATCTTCTACAGGGAACAAAATAAATATCACTTAATCAAAGCATGCAAGGAATATGTTGTACATGCTCGTCACTTAAAAGGGAATCAATTTCTTCAAACAATGGAACAATTAAAGAAGGCAACTGATGCAAGCAACGCACCTATAATTGTCCCAAATCAAGCAATTGATCTTAAGCAAGAACATGAGATGATTGTTGAATGGAAGTTCAATCATACTTTGCTTCAAGATAAGCTAATGTCATGCAAGTATTACAAACATATTATCTCATTTGCAATCATATTTATGATGTTATCATTAGTAATGTTGTCAACATGTGTGATAGTGGCTTCAGTAAGATGTAACAGAGTACAAGTGGCTAACAATATGCTGTCAATTATCATGGTTGTTTTATAATTGATCTTGATGAGATAGGTGCACAACATAGAGTTTAAAGACAAATAACAAGTAGGGTGGCCTATCCTACACTTGATGACTGGTTAGTATCCTTTTGGAGGACCAAAAGGTCTTAGTGGGGAGGCGTGATCCAAAATGGATCCAGGAACCAAAATGGGTCCAGGAAGGCCTAAAAATCAAAGTGCTTAGAATCACTTCAAAACAGATGTGTGTGTAGGTCTCGTCATTATGAACCCAACACAACTTGAACGAGATCAAATAGACACTATATGAAAAATATATCGTGATCTGTTTGTTTTGCCAAACATGCAAATTTTTTTATGATTGTACAATTCAGACAGTGCTAATGTGGCAACTGACCGTATAGTCTGTATGACCGTATAGTGACATGGTAGGCGCATTGGCATGCTAACTGGACAGTTGATGGCTGACAGGTGTACGAGTCATATTGTGACATGTGGCACCACTGCAAGGGTGACATGTGGCACGTCCGTACAACTGAGTTGGCATGGGACGACGTGGCAAGGTAGACACATGGATGAATTGGATGATGCCAAGTGTCAGTTGCATGGACAAATTATATGGTGCCACATGGACCAATCATGGGCTACCACGTGGCACCCCTCCATTGGTTGGGAATTTGGTAAAATTGTATGGACTCCACGAGAGTGGAACACGCGACCTCCACGCATGGGGGAAGAGACTTGGCAGGGTCGGGCTACCAGCCCGCCCACTTTGATTCTTAATACATAAGGTTTAAATTATATATTTGAATGTGAATCAATGTAATTCAAATGGAGTTTAGGGTTGGGGCTAGGCCCCAGCCCCCAACGCATTTCCATACGACCTATACCATATAACCTTACCCCTTCATTGGTGCAGGAATTGTTACGTGTTTGTTAGCCTCCGGCACAACCATATGTCCATTACATATAACCATGTTCTATATATTTGCACACACAGATGTGTGGGATTAGCACCGGTCGATAGGGCTAGCCCGCCGACCAAGGCATGTAACCAGGAGCTAACGACCTGGGCTTACCACATGCGAGCGTGTGGAGGCTAAGGTGGCGGCCATATGGCCAAGCCACATGATCAGGGGCTAGCAGTTAAGGGGCCAAAGCATAATGCTTGGCCACATGGAGGGAGCTCATGTGACCAGGAGCCCGAGGATCGGGGTCTGTGCCCTATTTTGGCCCAAAATTGGGTTTTTTAACTATATTATAAGATTTTATTTGATTTTTCATCCCGTTTTGAGAGATTTTGGCCATTATTGGAGGATCTGGAGCTCTTTTTGAGGCCAAATCTTGGGGGGAAGTTGGGAGGTTGTTTCCAAATTAAAGCCTATATAAACCATAGGTTCTTGGAAGCCCTAGACATGTTAAAAAGAGGAGAAATGATGAGGAAATTGATAGTCAAAGCCATTTTTATGCAGGGAAGCCATTGAGGAGAGCAAGTTTGCGGGCCATTTCCAGGATCTTCGTTCATCCGTTTTCAGTTCCGTCAGTTGTGTTGGGTTCTTGAGATATAGAAGAACACAACCATATCAGTTTTTAATCCATTTCTAACTTTTATGATGTACGTTTGAATATTTTAAGAGAAACAATAAAGCCTCGTCCACTGAGACAAAGGCCTAAAGACATAGGCAATATTGCCGAACTCCGTTAACAATTTTTTTGTTATGGTTTGCTAATTCTTGTGCTTATTTCCATATCTGTATAGCTTCTTATGGCTGTCATTTTACATCATTAATTATTCCTCTTTCATCAATTTATTAAATGGTTAATGAACTAGTGTTTTAAAACTCAACCATAGTCTTTAAAAGATCTTTCGAATCACTGGTTGTTCGATGCCTTTCTTCTTATTTTCAAACTTCATGCCTCTTTTCTGTCGTTCTTCTATTTTTGGAATGTCGGGTTGTCATTTTCTTTTTATTCTTTATTCTTGTAGCTTTATTTTTTGAGGTGCACACTGTCTTCCTTTTGCACACTTTCGTCCTTCTTCCCACTTTCCTATTGGATGCGCCTCAGTTGCACACTCTCTCACTTTCCTTTTTCCTCGACACACTTTTCATATACTTTTGATTTTTCCTCAAAAATTTATCAAAACTGCAAAAAAATCCTTTCAAGACTGCTTGTCCAACATGCCTCCAACACTCACATGTGGCTCACCCTGAGCCACTCAGGCCTTTTTCCTAGTCTTCCATGCCGAGATGAAGTTTTGAGAGGTCACCTTTGCCCCCTCTACTTCTTTGATGATTTCGACATTTGTTGTTTTTATCTCCTCTACTCCTTGCGCAATCAAGTTTGTAAGTTTTCCCTCTTCTTCCATCATTGCTTACTTGACCCGAACTTGCACCATATCCAACTCTTCAATTACCCACACTGCCACTTCTTGCAGTGGTCCCAGTCTCTGTTGTTGATCCCTAATTTTCTCCACTGCTACATGTTCCTTTCATTGAGATAGAATGACTGACTTGAGCACTGTCACTGGTAGTGTAGCCACCATTTCTGCCGCTCGTTGTCCCTATTCCTATGCCTCTCTTAACTTGGCCTCTATGACTTCATATCTAGGTATTTTATCAACTCTGTCCACACCTGCACATTCTCCTAAAAAAATTTCATGCATTTGACCTCAATCTTCTTGATGTTAGCAACTGTTATGGTTTCCATTCTCATTCTGCCTTCACACATCCCTGGTGGAAATCTTGGCATGCTCCTTAGCTTGAAATCTATGATCTATGATCAGAATCCCTTAATAACTTCACTGATCATCTGCACTTGTTCCTCCATAGTCAATTCGACTACTAGGGGAACTTCTGGAATTACTTTATACAACTTTTGGACTGTTGCTTGGGTCTTCTTCACCATGCTTTTGGCTTCGTCCTTTTCCTGGCCTTCTCCTCATGTTCCTTATGCTTCTTCGCAATAAGCCTTATATTTTTTTCCTTCTCCCTCTTGAAGGCATCTTCCTGCCTAATAGCGGGCTAATTTTGGATGGTGGCATTGGGGGTTGTGTTTCCCCTAGATTTTACTAACATACAAACATAAATCATAATAATAATAATAATAATAATAATAATAAACAATCATAATAATAATGATAATTTAAATTAAATAAGTGAAAGATCAAGAGGCATATATGTATTCACCTAGTGACCAACCAATGCTATAATTAAAACTTCACGAGGGTCATTGTACTGTCATTTATTATTAATTACTCAATCAATTATCAGTTCAGAAATACTTGTCCACAATTAGCAGTTTACCTGTTACCGTGGTATCAGAGAAACTCCTTGACAACTTGGGTTAAAACCGGGGATCATACAACCAACAAGTTGATTACAGAACATAACTATTCGTTGTACCATTAATCATACACTATCCACCAAAATCCATTGTACATCCCTTATTCTACTGTCATACCCGTACCTATCCCACATGTTTCGTCCACCCACATGTTCAGTCCTTTGCAGTTCTAGCCTCCATACTTCTTGTTCATACACACCGCGTCATCTGTACCTTCCATCTATACCATATCCTCCACAATTTCCTCCATCCCCTTCTCCGATGTGTGTAAATGTAGAGATGATGTCAACGGCGTAAGGTACCAGCTCAACAATGTGGACAAAAAAAATACATGAATGAAAAAACCGATAAATTATTAGAAATTGAAAGCAATATTGACAAGTTAATACAACAAGGGGAATTATTATTAGAGCTCTCCAAAAATAATAAAAATGAAATAAAGAGAAGACTTGATGAACATAGTGAAAACATTGAACAATTGACAGAACATATAGATTCCTTATTCACAGAACCCTTGGCTTATCAAAGACCACCACTAATTCCTAAAATACCAGAGATAAATTCAGAAAGTCAAGGAAACTAGGAAATACCAGAGGTAAATTTTTTGAGGAATATGCACAACCCTTGATTCCAAAATAGAGATTACCAAAATTTTTAAAAGGAGTTACCAAAATATGACAGAAAGGACCATAGAGGAGTTGTTTTTTGGAATCAAACCCCCCACTAGGAGAACGAGAGAAATTAATGACAACCTCCAACAATTTAGAAGGATAAGATTATGATTGGTACCTTTGGTGGTCCAGGAAATGTGATTCTCATTCCTTCCATTGGAAAAGCTTCACAATGGCCCTACTTAAAACATTTCATGACAAAGAGGATGATGACATGTATAAAAATTTTGTGCATCCCAAATAGAAGGGAAGCGTAAACGATTATACACATGAATGGGAGGTTCTAGCAAAAAGGAAATGAGGATTCATGGATGAGCAACTCCTAAAAATTTACATATGTGGCTTAAAATATTACATCCATAGTGAAATTAAATTATGGAATCCTAAAACTATCGAGGATGCTAGACACACAACAAGGCTAATAGAACAAAAAAACAAGTTCAATAAGTCATCATTTACAAATCCAGAAAATCTAAATAAATATTCATATGATAGAAAAAAAACATACTCTGGATACAAGTCTAACATGTATGTACCACCTCATTTGATGGAAGGTGAAGGCGGGAATTAGGACTCAAATAAGAAATGGGAAAATAAATGTCGATATTGTGGAGACAAATGGTCGCTTGGGCACAAATGCAAATGGAAAAAAAATTGATGGAGTAGGCAAGTGTCACAAGGTTAAGCTTTAGATAGAAGATTACAAATTGGAAACAAAATTCTACACAGTACCCTTGGGGGGAGTAGACGCCATCTTGGGAATTCAATGGTTAAAAACGTTAGGGACCTATTATGTAAATCACCAATTTTTTTTATAAAATTCAAATGGGAAGGATGACGATACAAATTATACGGATTCCAGCCAACCCTACCCAAATTATATCCTCACGACAAACAGAGAAACTAATTCGGAAAGGAGCACCAACTTACGTGTGACACTGTCATCAGATGGAGTTATTAACAACATAAATAGTCCAATCTAAACACCCAGAGATTCAAACATTAATCCAAAAATCCGACAAGGTATTCCAAGACTTACCTATAAAGTTTCCACCTGAAATAAAGATACAACATATAATCGAGGTTAAGCCAGATTCAACACTAGTTAATATCAAACCTTATCGATACACTCACCACCATAAGACATAGATAAAAGGATAATTCAATACCTATTGAAATGTGGGGTTATTAGAACAAGTAGGAGTCCATATGCAACCACATTGATATTGGTTGGGAAGAAGGATGGATCTTTCAGACTATGCATAGACTATTGAGGGTTAAATAAGATAACTATAGAAAACAAATTTTATATACCATTCATGGATGAGTTGTTGGACGAACTCCATGGAGAAAATTACTTATCAAAATTGGATCTAAGGTCAGGGTACTACCATATCTGAGTAAGATTAGAGGATGTGGAAACACTACTTTTAAAACACACGAAGGTCACTATGAGTTCAAGGTGATGGCATTCGGGTTAGCGAATTCCCCTGCTACCTTTCAAGAAACTATGAATCAACTGTTTTGTCCCTACTTAAGGAAGTTCGTACTAGTATTTTTCGATGATATTCTTATTTGCAGTAAGACTTGGAAGGATCATTTGAAGCAATTAGAGTAGGTGCGTTCTCTCTTAGAAAAAAATCAGTTTTATGCAAAACTATCAAAATGTTCGTTTGGTAAAGAGGAAGTAGACCTTGGTCATATCATATCCCAAGAAGGAGTCAAGGTGGACCCCAATAAAATCAAGGAAATCACGGAATGGACCAAATAAAAAACATATCAAAACTAAGGGGATTCCTTGGATTAACAAGTTATTATTGAAGATTTATCAAGAACTACGCTCAATTGACAACACCATTTCCAAACTTATTAAAGAAAAATTCCTTTAAATGGGATGACAATGCAGAAGAATGTTTTGAAACATTAAAAAAGATTATGTATTCTTCACATGTGTTAGCAACACTAGATTTTAACAATCCCTTTGTAGTATAATGTGATGCATTAGGAGTTGGAATAGGAGAAGTATTAATGCAAGATGACCACTCGATAGATTTTGAGAGTTGAAAGCTTGACAAAAGGGAAGAGTTAAAATCCACCTATAATAAAGAAATGTTATCCATTATGCATGCATTAGCTAAGTCGTGACAATATATTTTAGGAAGAAAGTTATCGATGTGTATTGATCACAATAGTCTTCAATACCTACTAAGACAAAAAACGTTTTTCCACCCAAAAACAAAAGTGGATGGGAAAAATTTCACCTTTGATATGAAAATAATACACAAAAAGGGAAGGACAATGTAGTTGCTGATGCATTATCACAAAAATATGAAGAAGTAAGGGCATATGCAACAACAATAGTCATTCCTGATTAGTTAGATGAAATCCGAGTTGAATATTCCAAAGATCCTAAATCCAACTCAATAATCAACAATTCGGACCAAAATGCCAAGTTTGAATGGAAAAATGATATTTTATGGTATAAGGACAAAATCTATCTAATTCCATCTTCAAAATTCAAAATGAAAGTCTTAATGGAGTCACACAAATCCCCAACATCAGGACATGTGGGTTTTTTCAAAACCTACTATAACGCATGACAATCGTTCTATTGGAAAGGAATAAACAAGGATATTCAAAGGTTTGTTTCCTAGTGTGACATATGTCAATAAATAAAAATGAAAAGGTTATGACTCGAGGATTACTACATCATCTACACATCCTTGACCAAAAATGGGAAGAGATCTCGATGGATTTCATTGAAGGATTACCCATGTCTGATGGGAAAGATAAAAATTTTGTTGTAGTTGATAGATTAACCAAATATGCACATTTCATGGCAGTAAGAAAAACCTACTCAACAAAACAAATTGCAGATGTTTTTTGCAAAAATATTATAAATTGCATGGGCTTCCAAAAGTGATTGTCAACGATAGGGATGCAAAATTTAAAGGAATTTATTGGAGAGATTTTTGCAAACAAACATGAATATCCTTAATATGACCTCTTCCTACCATCCACAAATAGATGGTCAAACAAAAATTGTAAATAAATTATTATAAACTTACCTACGATGCTTTGTGACAGATAAGAAAAATAAATGGTCTCAATGGTTACATTTAGTCGAATGGTGGTATAATTCTACATATCACACTTCTGCTAAAATAACTCCTTTCCAAGACTTATATGGTTATGAGCCACCCAAATGGAAAGAGTTTGCACTAATTAATACTAAGGTCCAAGAAGTAAGGAGTAAGCTAGAGGAAGAACAAAAAATCATCCAAATATTAATATAAAACCTAGCAACAATTTGTAATTGAATGAAACAACTAGAAGACCAACATAGGTTAGAAACATAATTTGAAGAAGGCGATTGGCTGTTTGTACGATTTCAACCCTACAAACAATTATCCCTTAAGAAACAAGGGAAGAAAAAATGGGCTCCAAAATTCTATGGACCCTTTCGAATTAATAAAAAGATTAAGGAAGAATTATTTTAGAACTAGTTCAAACATAAATCCCTCAATTCAATGACGAAGGAAGAATTATTTTAGAAGCAGGGGGTATTCTTTTCACTAAGGAAAAGGTGTTACATTCCAGAACCATTAAGGAATATCTCATCAAATGGAAAAACCTTCCAGAAGAAGATTCATCATGGGATTCAGAACATTTCCTCTGACAATACCCATCATTGCCCTTGCTCTGAGGACAAAGCAAAATATTAAGGGGGTGTCAATCTTACGAACATAAAAACATAAATAATAATAATAATAATAATAAAAATTCATAATAATGATGATAATTTAAATTAAATAAATGAAAGATCAAGAGGCACATACCTCTTCACCCCGTGACCAGTCAATGCTATAAGTAAACTGTCACGAGGGTCATTGTATCATCATCCATTATTCATTACTCAATCATAAGTTCATAAATACTTGTCCACAAATTAACAATTTGCCTATTACACTAGCAAAAGAATTGCTTCTACAAGCGACATAATTCTGTTAAGCCTCCTCTTCATGTAATCGTCATCTCTGTCAATAATCCACTGAAGTTTCTTGAGCCCGATACCATCCTCCTTGTTGCCTACGTCCCTTGGTAAATCCTTTAGGTTTAGTTTGGGCACTGTATATAAAGCCAATTTTTGGGTAACTTCTCTTTCAATGGGATCCTCATCCGATTCCTTCTCATTTACTGTCATGAAGCATTCGTAACCACCAAAACTATTACTAAGTCTGTTGAAATACGCGTACAAATTTACATTGGAAGCGATGCGAGATCCCGCATCCGATACACTCTCAGTGTTTGGGTATTTTTCCCCATATAGCTCTGGAAATGGTTGTTCATCGGTAATGTCATGATCCAAAAACTTGAGGATGACAATCTTTACAAGCATATTTCCTTCCCTACTCATCTCGAGGGGAACCAATGGTACTTCTATCGGATCTATCCCCATTCATATTGTGTGAAAGGTTCATGAACTGGTAGTGTGTGGGTTTTGTGGAAGCTATATCCCTGCTCCGTTCTCCAGTTATCTCTTGTTTTCTCTTCTTCACTCTTCTTAGCTCTCCTTTGCTCTCATTGGTATGCAAGAATGATTTACACTTAATGATATTATTATGTTTTTGTGCTTTCATGCTGACCATACTTGTCCCATCCTTCCTGAACTAACTTGTCCAATCCAGCCTCGTGGTTGATCAGTTGTATAACTAAATGATTCTTTATTACTAAACCCATTGTGTGATTTATCCCTCATACTACTAATCTATCAATATTTTCGGCGACTTTTCCCATTTAATACTTATATGACACTTTTATGACTTGTCACACCCACTGTGCAACCATCATTTTCATGCTTTAATGATTTTAATGGCCTTGTCATTGGCCAACTGTCTCGTCTCCAAGTTTGGCGCAATGATATGCTGATGTGTGATGATGATTCATTCTACACACCTTCTTATGCCTTATTATTTGAACACTCTTCTCTCTCTCTCTCTACACAACTACTATAATACATGTGTTTCGGCATAGCCCAAATTACTGTGCATCCTGTCGGTCGTCTCTATAGAGTTTCAACCAACTCCCATTCACCATTCCTTCCAAGACATATACATTAAAGTTTTCCAACCACGTAACACCTCTCTCTGTTAGTTGTTGAATCACATAAGGTCCTAACCAGTGCATTCTAAATTTCCCTGGATGTTGCATATACTTTCTTTCATAGAGTAGTACCAAATATCCAACTTGAAACTTCTTTTGTTTAATGTGTCGATCATGTCAGGCCTTCTCTCCGACTTTCTGAACCCATTGATGGAATCTTGGGACAAACTGATCCTCCTCAAGATGTACTAACTGTTCCAACCTCTCTTCCATTGTGCCAATATCTGATAGCTCCGTAATTGCTGCAATGTGCAATCTGGGAAGAATAAACTCCATTGTAATTACTACTTATTTCCCCATAAGCCAACCTGAAAGGAGTCCATTCTATCAACTTCTTGATTGTAGTCTTGTAATCCCATAGTACTGCAAGAACTCTTAAGTCCCAGTTCTCTCTCCCTACATTGAAAATCTTTTTCAAGGCATTCTCCAAGATCTTATTAAAAGATTCCATGATTCCATTGGCTTGAGGGTGATATGGGGTACTCTTTTGGTGATGAATATGGAAATCCTCAATCAATGTTGCAATTGTGTCATTTAGAAAGTGTCTCCCTTATTCACTAAGTAATATGCATAAACATCCAAACATTGTGACTACATTTGCGAATATAAAATGTGTAGCTGTTTCCGCAGTACAGTTTGTAACTGGGGCTACTTCTGCCCATATTGTCAAATACTCTGTCGCAATAATGATATACCTTTCCCTGATATTATTTCTTCTGGGTTAATTGGACCCACAAAGTATATGGCCCATTTAACAAATGATTGCAACGTGACCTTTGGATTCAAAGGAATTTTGTCCCTCCTAGATGGCTTTCCCACTCGTTGGCATACATCACATGACTGACAATATTCCTTCACATCCTTGTAAAGTGGAAGCCACCAAATTCCTTCCCACAAAATATTTTGTGCAGTTTCTCGTTTTGCATAATTTCCTCCAACAATTCCATCATGCGCTTTTTCAAGTATTATCGACCGTTCATGTTCCAACACACAACGTTTTAGTATTCCATTTGCACCCATATTGTATAAATTCCCTGCAATCAATTGATAATCTGCTGCTTTCACTACCAGTTGTTTCTTTTATGCTACAATCATATTATATGGAGCCATGCCTGTGTTGAGAAACTGTACGATGTACTATAAATAATCACCCACCATCCTTATTGTAAATAACTACACATCTAGGAAGCTATCATCTAAATTTCCTACATCTTCCCCTGACAATATGCATGATAGATGATCTAGTCCTACATTTAGCTTCCTTGGTTTCACTATGACTTCAAAGTCGTATTCCTAAAATAATAAGAGCCACCTGCATATTCTCCCCCTAAACACTGGCTTGTTGACTAAGTATTTTAATGCAGAATGGTCTATATACATCTTAAAGTGAGACCCCGATAGATATTTACTGAATTTTTGTAGTGCATAGACCATCACCAATCCTTCATGTTTCGTGGTTGTGTAGTTCTTCTTTTCTATAGACAACTTCTTTCTTACAAAATCAGTTGGGTGATCTATGTCTCATTCCCTTGGCTAAGATAGAACTGCTCCCAACTCTATGGACGATGCGTCCATGTGTACATGAAACTCCTTGTTCCAATCTAGAAAAAGTAAAATTGGTGTAGTCACCAACTTCTGTTTCAGGGTGTCCAACCCCTTATGAAAGTATTCATTCAATTGAAACTTCACTTCCTTCTTTAGTAACTTCTCCATCGTCGTCATGATCTTCGCATATACCTTGATGAATTTCCTATAATAACATGTATAAGCCAACATCGCCCTCAACTGTCTGACCAATGTAGGTGGTTCTAACACCAAAATGACTGCAATCATTTATGGTTCTACCAATAGTCACTATTTTCTTAGTACATATCCTAAAAACAATCCAAACGGTGCGCACAAAATGCACTTATTCAAGTTCAGAGAAATATAACACTGTCTATAGTGATCCAACATAAGTCTAAGAAAAATATATATGATCCTTTAGTAGAATGAACATTGTCCAATTATCCAAGTAGAATTCTAAGAACTTATGGATGAACTCCTTGAATTCTACAACTACTACCCTGGAAAACACTACAGGGGAATTCTTCAATCTAAAGGGAATAACCATGTATTGATAACTTCCCCACTTCGTTGCAAAAGTGGTCTTGTGTCGATCCTCCTGCACGATTATTATTTGATGGTACCCAGAGAATCCATCTATAAAAGAGTAAATTTCTTGGCCTCCCATGTTCTCCAGTACCTCATCCGTGAATGGTGTTGGAAATGGGTCATGTAAGCATGCGTAATGACTTCCCTAGATCTACATAGATCTTGATTCCACCTGTCTTCTTGTCCTCCACCACCATCAAACTAATCCATTCATATTCTTTGAATGATTCAATGATTCTTTCATCCAACATACTATCTATTTCATCTTTTACCTTCTCCTTATACCTTAGATTTAGCCTGTAAGGCCTCTGACACACTGGCTTAGCTCCTGGTTTTAGTGGGATATTCATCTCACCCAAGTCTCCTTCTATGCCCTTCATCTTTGAAAAAGTCGTTGGAAATAATTCCTGGTATTCTCACAGTAAGTCTACAATATTTTCAACTGTCTTCTCACTCCAATAGTCCAAATCTGTGCGAACTTGGGATTCTCTTTCGTCCCAATGTTTACCTTCCACATTTTTATTGTATGGGTATATGTGACAGATTCGAGCTCTGGCCCTTCTATGGCTCGTTCTCTTTCTATCTCTGGTATCTTTACATTCCTAGGATCTTCTTCATCATACTCTTCCTTGACTACATTATAGCATTCCAGTGATGTACGAACAATCATCTTGTTTATGTGCTCGCTGCATATTGGTATCACCTCCATCATCTCTTTTTTCGAGAAGATCTGCAT
This sequence comes from Picea engelmannii, assembly GCA_009831015.1. Taxonomy (NCBI): domain Eukaryota; kingdom Viridiplantae; phylum Streptophyta; class Pinopsida; order Pinales; family Pinaceae; genus Picea; species Picea engelmannii. The sequence goes on along the minus strand of ML804016.1, from coordinate 41,032 downwards.
CTAAATATATTGTAGCACTGTATCTATAGATGGAGATTCATGTTCAAATGTAAATGTGATTTTGAACCTCTGGATCAATTCTTCCCATCTTGTTGTCTCCCTATGCATTTCCAACTCCAAATACCAGTTCTTCAGAATTGTGCCCAGTGTGTGTATAAATATGTGTGTCCACTCTGCCTCTGGTACTGAACCCCACAAAGTCTTGCACTGTTCCACATGACCTTCTGGGTCACTCTCCCCTATATATTTATGCGCAATGTTTTCTCCTTTAGTTCCAAAACTTGTTTGCATTAGTCTTCTCCATTGTAGCCAGTATTTCATTCCCTCTCTGTGTGCAACCCACCATGTGGTTGGAGTCTCTTTTAATATCACATCCAATGTTAATAACCTTTGTTGTTCGGGTACCTACAACTCAAATGTTTTTACAAACATAATTATATCATATAATCCATCATACATGGGCAGGTTACATAGCTCTATTCCAATCCATCTCATAGATCGAGTCATTCATGAACATAGTTTGGTTGGCACTTCATGCATTATTTGTTGCCATTGTTCTAGACCTACTTTAGAACCTGCGACACATAAAATGATACTTCTCCAACTCAAGGAACCATCTGTTGTCGGGTTGACATAATTCTCCATCCGTGCAGTCACGTTATATAAATTTTCAATTTCATTCCCTCTTGTTGGTTCTATGTATCTTTATCCTTCTGATGGGTCTAAGTGTGGCATAACTTTCAACTCTCCAAATTCAAAAATCATCTCCCTCCTCTTCAAGTTGATGATCTCTTGGTTATCAAAATCCCATTCCAGTCCCATCAATGTTGGATATGGTTGACTGTCATACACAATCTCAATAAATTCAAAGTATGCTACGATGCACACCCTATCTATGTTCATAGGTACTCCTATCAACCGACCAATTGAGACCATTTTATGTTGATTTGATAATCTAAGCCGAACAAGAGACCATACCAACTTGGGTTTTCCCATCAACTCCCATGTCTACTTAGGTAACACATTCACATTAGAACCCGAGTCCAAAATAATATTATCCACATCATACTTTCCAATCTACGCATTGAATTGGAATTTTTCATTGGTTCGCTTCCTGAGTAGTACCTGATTTATCATCCTTTATGCGGCTGGAGTTTCCCTTCCTCTTGTGAACTGATCAATCATATCGTATAATGTACTCAACGTAACCTCATATTTGATTAGCTCTACATGATTTCTCAAGAATTTTGTTAGTGTACTTACGTTCCCCGTTGGCTTCTTTGGCATTGTGCAATATTCTTCATGAGGTGTTGCGGATGCTGATGCTCCTAAATATGTTTAGATTAATTCTTTCCTTTCCCTTTGATATGTGTCCTTTTCTTGTTGAGAATCAAAGGCTGGTATGGGCCCTGCTGACTTTCTTACCCATTTTCCCATCTACTTTCCTTCATCTGTCCTATCAATCCCCATTCCATCTCCTCCACGTGTAACAACGACTACTCTGGGTCCTTCATTGAGTCTTTCAATTGATATCATTTGCACATTTTGATTCAGATTCAGGTTTTGGTTTCCTCTGGCCTGCCACTTCGCAACTGGTTGGGGAAAATCTTCTATTGAATGATCTAGTGCTCTAGAATATGTGCATGCCGTACATGGATTCTAGCAGTCGAGGGCCAAGTGTCTAGGTTGATTACATTTGTAACATATAATAGGTCCTCTTCCTCCTCTTCCAAAATTCCCTCTACCTTGGCCTCGACCAAAGTTTCCTTTGTTCCCTTGATTGAAACCTCTTTTATTGTTGTATTGTGGACCCCTTCTTTTGCTGCAACATTTTCTTCCTGGATCCTATACATATCGGATGTGCGCTCCCTCATCAAGTGGAATGCGTGACAATCCTTCTCCTCGTGTCCTACAGATTTGAAAAAATTTCAAAGCAATTTCTTTGACGTACTCTAATACTTCTGTAGTAGTGGACACTCCATTGGGTGATGGACCAATTTCTTACATATCTCGTAGTATCCTCCTCCCGACAATGGATTCGGTGCTCCCGTCGCCAAATATTGTGTGAATAATGGACATTCTTCCTTGTGATGTCCTTCAGTCCTACATTTTGTACACCATAATTTCTCACATTTTTCCTTTCCCTTTGTTATTTCTTCCAATTGAATTGTCAATGCAACCAACTGCATTTGAACTTGCGTCATTCCGCTACTGTCTCCCATCGGAGATGACTCTAGTTTCATCGTTGTTAGGCGAAATATATGTCGTTATAATAACGTTGTAGTACTTGCCCAACTATTTAATTGTCAACCCGGGGTACGTAAACTGACGAAGCACGTGCACTGTTTGTGCAGGACTAAAGTAGAACTAATCTAATCTAATCTATGTTGCTGAAATCAAACTAATCTAAGAAAGCATTGAAACACTAACTAGGAAAGCATGAAATTGCATAAGGGAAATACAACATGTGAAGAGTTAACAACAATGACATATGTGAGCTCACACAATAAAGCTATTTTGAATTACATAACAATAATCAAATGACAATCATGAAAGCATAGCAATGAAAGAATATGAATCAAAACTAAGAATCTCTTTCTCTTTTGAATCCTAATGACTACTCTGATTCTAATTACATCCTAATTGAATTCTCATGAAGAGAGAGCACTCTCTTTTATACATGAGAGCCTTGAAGATAAGATAACCATCTCATTATTATAGATCCACTATTCTCTCA
>ML804016.1:25038-38063 GCA_009831015.1 Picea engelmannii | reverse complement strand
TCACTTTTAATACTAAAATGAATAAAGTGGAAAATAATAATGTGAAACCCAAATGTATTTATGAAAATGATATGACGAAGGTTTAATAGGGCGATGAAATGTAAGGAATAGTGAAGGGAAAGGTGGATGAAAATAGGACATTTATGAGCCCCAACAATCGCAATCTCTAGTGCCTCAGGATGTGACACAACCTTCTGCTAGATCAATTGCCTGCAAATGTGTGGTAGAAGCCCTGCAATAAACCATTCTTAGTGTTGTTGATCTAGGATATGGAAATTTAATCTACCCATCACATCCTTAAATCTCTATTCAAAATCCCATACCGACTCTGTTTGTACTTGTTTGATCTCCTTCAATTTTGTGATGTACTACGACTTCAAATTTGGCTTATTTAAATACTTCAACAGTGCTTGCTTAATCTTTGCCAATGTCCTGGCTTGTTCTATAGGCATGGTGCTCTCTAACTTCATATACCATACTAGCGCACGACCTCTAAATGTTGTTACTAACTGCACAATCTTCACAACTTCATCTTGTACATTCTTTGCGGCCCAAATTGTCTTGTACACGAACACATGTTGTTCTGGGTCCTTTGATCCAATTCCTTGGAACTCCGACAACCTAAGAGTATTATCCACCCTGGCCATGTTGTTTGATGTAGTCCCTCCTCTTGGTGATGCTGGTTGACTCTGATTCTAACTCTGTGCACTATTCCCACTATTATGACTGCCACTAATCGATCCTCCTTGGATAACTACAATTGATTTTGAAAAATATACAAACATTACTTTTGATTATGGTGATGCACACTGGGTGGTGGACTCAACTCATGATTCTATCTCGGTAGGAATTTCTTTCTCTTATATTATTGGAATGGACCGGAAGTCCTCTTTTTCTCCCTCTAGGTATGGTACCTCCACGATTTGGACTAGTGTAGAAGGTTCTCTCCCCTCTGGCTCACTACACGACTTTCTTCTTTCAACCTCAATTTTTTTCCTCTTATACCTCCTCCTGTTGCGCAACTCTCCAAACTCGGATCCTTCCTATGGTATATCTTTGCCTTGCATACTTAGTCCTTCCCTACCTCTTTCATTGTTTCCTTCTCTTAGATGATCCTCATGTCATCCCCCAATTACCCTATGTGCGCGAACCCCTTAGCAATCAGATTGCATCACCATCACGTGCTTTTAACATAATATCATCTGTATCCACACATTTAATGATTTCAAGAACCTCCCATGTGGACCTTTGAAAAATTTCCTTTCCGCGACACTATATGATTGAATACAATCTACGACAAACTCTGTAACATGACCACCTAGTACGATATCCAAAAAAAAATCAACTGCTCGAGTAGTTGGCTTACTTACATAATTCAACTATCTTACCAATTCGGGAGTCTAGTGTCTTAGCACTGTGGTGCTAAACCTTCCTGTTTCTCCACCAATATTTCTAGCCACTCTATCAAAATAACCAAAAATTCGCCAAAGAAAATTTCATGCAAATTGGTGAACACATACTTTTGTAGCCATTGCTTGTCACTCATCCGAGGGTTTTTGTTCTCTTTTTGTGTGAATTAATATTCCTTACTTTCCAACCATTATGGGATCTCCTTCTTATTCAACCTCTAAAACATCCCCTTAATCGCAAATTCCTGGTCCCGACAACAGAAATATTTGTTTGTGCTCTTATGTGCATGGGTTATAATACCCAAGGTTTGATTTATCTAAGACAAACAAAACCCACTAGACACTGACCCTTTTGGCATCACCTTCTTGTGTAGATGAAGTCTCACCTGAGGTATCTATGGGGACTACAAGAATCGGGCTTATGTAGTGGTAAGGGAATGGGAGGCAAACATTCAGTTCATTCTTCCTTAGTATGTTATGCACGTAATTCAGTTATGTCTTGTTATTAACTTACCAATGATTCAGATTTCTATAATTATCACATTCTAGTGTACTATATGTATTTGTTATTGTCACAATCATGAATCATTGCACCATTCTTAACTATCAAATGAAGTTATTCTACGATGCATGGAAATAGTATTCATAATCAAACAAAGAAACATAGACAACACATGATTATGTAACATATCTCTATAATTCCTTTATGCATCCTTTTCAACCTTTGACTGTTACATTCAAGAAATCTGGACTCAATATAAATCAGACTATAACATAAAATAATCTATCATAATCAAACTTCATCAGAATAATACCTATCTGAACCAACCGATTGAACCCCTAATCTCCCAACGAATTACATACTTATATCAAAAGATAGGGCTAAAAACCCTAATCTTTCATCCCAAAAATATCCCATTACAATGCATGGCCAACTTAGTTAACTGGTTGTTCGACACATTTCTTCTACTTTTTTTGCCTTCATGTGGCTTTTCTATTGTTGTTATATTTCTAGAATGGCAGGTTGTCATTTTCCTATTATGCTTTATTTCCTTGTTTTATTCTTGTAGATTTATTCTTCGAGCTGCGCATTGTCTTCCTTTTGTGCACTTTCCTCCTTCTATGCACTTTCCTATTGGATGCACGCTCTCTATCTTTCATTTTTCCTCCACACACTTTTCATATACTTAGGATTTTTCCTCAAAACTTTATCAAAATTGCAAAAAATGCTTTCAAGGTTGCCTGTCCAACAACCCTTGCAAACACCAACACTCAGAGTTAAAAAAATAAAGGAGCCATGGGAGCCTCACTGATACACAGAGATCTGACTGAACCAATGCTGCTTGAGGTTTATGACAACATCATAAAAAATCTAGGACAGGTTGGTTGGATGGAATACATGCTACTTTTATAGGGATATAATGATGAGATAGGACTAGAATTTTCCCCAAATTACAAAGCGAACACTCCATAGTGGTCGATACATGTATAGAATTCATAGAAGAAACATTGGCAGAGGTCATCGACCTACCAAGGACATGCGAATGATGGTACACGAGAAGAATTTCACAACCTAAAGTTCGAAGGCAATTCCTTGAGGCCATAGAAGATTTAATAAAAAAAGAAATAGGTTTTGAACACCGGTCTTTTCCACACCCATGGGAGGATGTGGTTGTCATTGTGAAACTATAATTTGCCTACAAAGGTCTCCATGGAATTGTCTATGTTCAATATATTCGATTGCTTGACCATTTACGCCACAACCGACTGATTAACATGCCATATTTCTTATTCCGAATGTTGCAGATGATGGCCGCACTGGTTCAAAGGGAAAAGAACCCAAAAAAATCCATATCTCACCACAACCTTATAAAACTTTTGGTGGAACATGCAAGGCACAAAGTAGGCCGCACCTGGAACAAAATTGTCCAACCACATGTTGTGTTCACTGAAGGCGAAGTGGCTGCACTTTATGCTTCCCAACAGGTGACACTTGTCCTTCTAGCATCGAATACAGTTGCAACTCCTTTTCCAGGTACCAATACCGTAGACACACTGAGTCCATATGTGCGACTCCTCCACCAAGGAATAATGTGTTATAGCAAGATTTGCCCCACCATTGCTATCTTGCATAGAGGGACTTTTTCCATTTCTCTATGCAGACCTGCCATCCCTTTTTGATGAATCCAGAGCCAAAAATACACATTTTTCCACATATACGCACCCTATCTGCTATACAACATGCATATACGCAGGCTACTCCACTACAACTCGCGAACATCGGGATTTGTGCCATAAAATAAAAAAATGGAGTCGGGTCTCCATGTCATGACAGGAGATCTCTGATCCTTGGCCTTCCACATACTGGAAACATTCCGACTCGTCCCTTCAGTTGCATTTTGAAGACTATAAAAGCACAATTTCAAGCTATGGAAAAGATGAGAAATTATTCAACTTTGAGAGCAAAGTTACTCTTGAGAAATTACTTCATATTGAGTCTTCATCCCTTTGTCCCTCAAGTCTGAACACAGTGTTCAGTCCCCAAGCTCTTTCCCTATTGTTGAGAGAACTTCATTGTCTCTCTCCTATGAGATTTCCTTTGGTGGGGGATTGAAGTGGTGGAGGCCCAGTTGGAAGGAACTTGGTTTCTTGGTTTCAAACCGTGCCGACACAGAAGTCTGTAATGTTGTCACTTCTGTTGATCAATTATTAATAGAAATAATCCTTTCCTGTCCCATTGGTATCATGCAAATATATGATTATTATCCATGGGTATGTTTGTAATGTTTATTAATGGATTATGTTATCTAATGTGCTAACCCCTTTATATTATCACTATGTACTTTCTCTTCTTGTTTGTTGAGAACTTGTTGCAGGTATAAAGCTTTAGGTCAAAGTGCTCAATGGTGGAACATCATCGAACGTTGGATCAAGGTAGGCCTCTTTATTATCTTGCACATTAGTTTATATAGAATACAATGGAATTGAGTTGATTTCTGCATTCATACTTGTCTGTTGTGGTTTACCCTTGGCCATAGAGAGTTTTTCCCTCATAACACAATGCCACATATATAGAAAGATTGCTGCGATCCCCTTACCAAAGAAATCCAAGAGGTCAACCAAGAAAAAGGGACAACCTGCTGCAACTCGAGTGAAGGAAAACCATGACAGTGATGTGGAAATAATGGCTAGGCGACCCCCCACAAAGAGAGTAAGAGGGTTTACAAAGAGGAAAATCCTTATTCCAAGGAAATGGAGAACCATCCATCCAACCACAACTCAGCGTAAAAATAAGAGAATTGATGAGCACAAGGAATGAGTCTAGTAGGAGAACCACACAATAGAAAAATAATAACCCTCCTCTGACACACAAGAACCATACCAAGGCACTCTTGGTGAAGGCCTCAATTCTCTCCTAGAAACATATTCAAATAAAAAAGAGTTAGAGGTGGAATCCTCCACTGATCCAAAAGAATTAATGGGGAACCCTTCTCAAGAACAAGCTCCAACAGAGACATAGGACCCAACACATTCTCCAAGGCCTCAAATGGACAAGCTCGAGTAATATGGAAATACAATAGACATAGAGAAGCTGTAAGTTCTCATTAATACAACATTAAGCATAATTGATGAAAACAAACAAGAAACAATGCCTCTTGCTAAAACAACAATATGCACTCTTGATGAATCAAATGCTACCACTACAAAAGAGAAGCAAAAAGTATAACCAAAGGCATTTATTGTTGCTCAAGAACCAATAGGAGGAACTCTTGGGGAATGTACTACCCATTCATAGGAAGAACATGACACATAAGAGGTTCCACCAAGAAATACCTATGGAAATGACTCAACTGATGCACCATACCTTGGGCTACAAGAACCACAAACAGAGGTTGATACTCCAGAACAAAATATCACTCCCACATGGGTAAGAATCCCACACTCTCTACCTATTTATGCCTCTTTTGTGAGAGAAAACAAAATGTTAAGGATACAAAATTCGAAGCTACAGATCAATTTTAAAATGCTCATAGATGAACTTGAGGAACAAAAGACACTTGAGAAACCGGGTTATCCTGCAATAAGTACTCTTGTTGCAGGGGAACCCTTCATCAACTCATAAGAAACATCTTAAATCAAAGAGACAAAATAAGTAGTTGTCCAGGACACACATTTCATGTTAGTTGATGAGGCCACTTAGATAGAGACAAAGCAAGAAAGCAAAGGAGTTCCAACACAAAAATATACCCATGAGAAAAATTAGGCAACAAAAGAGGTAATTTGTGGTGTCAGTGACCCCTAGGGTCACCCTAACTCCACTAACACTAAGTGATTGTTTGTTTCATGGGGAAATACAATAGTTTTGGGTTGGGGGAGATGACGAACACCTAAATTGACATAATTTCAAAACTCGTCTAATACCTTTTTGCTTACCATTTTTCATTGATCACTTCCTTTCTGATACTTTCCTTATACAGTTTCCTTATTTATCACTAAGGCATGAATCCTTCCCCATATTCCATTATTACGATATTGTTGCATATATATTAAAGGAACTCTCTACTTTCATGTACTAAAAATGATACACAAGAGTAATACCGTAGCTGCAACACCTCATAGTGGTTGCATTACATCTTTCCTACAATTACAGGCATAATCCAACTTCTGCAACTCCAGCTAACCATTGTGACTCCAAACACATTTTTAGTTGTTGTGATTCAAAAAATGTTTTCTAATGTTGTGATCTGAGTACACCGTTGTTGTGATTCCAAGTATAAAGCCTCCAACACAATAATCAATGCTGCAACCGATAGTCAGGAAGTAGTCTTCATTGAGGAAAGCGATAGGAGGAAAATAAATGACCAAAAGAATAATCAAATTTTCCACCAAGTCAACACACGTAGATCTTTTCTAAAATCATTGTAACTGAATGAACAGTCGGATTCTCACGGATGTTCATACATTCCTTGGTACAATTTTAGACATTAATCATATTGTATAAGAACCTCAACTTCCCCAAAGTTGAGGGCGAGAACTATGGTGATAAGCATTCAGATGCTATAATATTTTCACACTTTTGCAAAATAATTTCCATTCCCTCTCTTATTCATGTGTTGATGTGTTGGTGATCGTGTGATCCTGGTTTCATAGCTCAATAAATTGTCTAAGGGGGTAGGGAATCCTCCTTAGTTAGGTACTTCTTGTATGTTAACATAGGATTTAATCTTTCAATTCTATTCATTTGTTTCAACAATCATTTCATTTCTTAGTCTGTTGCAATTCCAATTTTCATAGAAACATTGCTTGTGATTCGTGCGTGGTTGATATTCAATTCCTTAGTGTTAAAATAATTCATAACTGTAAACTGGAATTCAACATTGTTTCAATTTCTATGAGTTCATAACCATAGATGTTGTTACATCTCTAGGTACTACAATTCACCTCGCTTTAAATTATGTCATGCTGGAATTTACGTTGCTGCAACTTACATTGTTGCAACTTATGTCATTGTGATTTTTTGTGTTCTGCAACTCATGTTGCTGCAAATATGCTTACAGTTGCACTTTATTCCATTTTCTTTCTGATTCATGATAGCTTAGAAGTTTGGGATTGATATTACATTGGATTGTTATCAAATGTGTGAATGCGTAATTGTTACAATAGAACATGACCTTCATTCTACTTGAGCAAGTCACTAATAGAACATAGTGTAGATTTAATTTCCGCAAGTGTGATTTCAATTTTTGCAAGTGTGATTTCAATTTCCGCAAAGTATGATTTCAATTTCTGCAAGTGTGATTTCAATTTCTGCAAGTGTGATTCCAATTCCCTCAAAGTGTGATTTCAATTCCTAGAAGCGTTATTTCAATTCCACAAGTGTGATTTAATTTCCACAAGTGTGATATTTACTTTCTTGTACTAGTATTTGGTGACTTAATTAAGTAACTTGAAGCATTGATTTGTGACATCAAAAGTACTAAAACCCTTTAGCTAAAACAACACTAATCTTTGCATATATGGTGCACGACAATTCTTAAGTAAGATACGGCCTCAAATTGAGAATTAAATGCACCCCCAGATGGGGTGACACCTAGCGAGAACATGCCACATGGCACTTTGATGACGAGTGTAGGTAAATCCCCTTGCCTCCAACCTCCTCCTCCGTCGACTCACAATGCATAGCATTCACTCAGGAAAGAGGTTAGTGCGCTGGGACAGTCAGGGAGGTTTAATGGTTCACCAAGCTTGGGCCCTTCGAACTGGTACGATGCAACAAGGTGGCATCACCTGAACATTCATGGCTCCCTAAAATGTCATTTCCCTCATCATCACACAGATAATTTCTTGTTGTGGCTCTTATCTCCAGATTTTATCCTCATTTTGCATTCTCCACCTGCACTCTCCATCCGAGTAATCCGAGCCTTTGTCAATTTCCTTCCTTCCACGACCAACATTCCCTCCATTTCCTCTGTCAATTCTCTTCTCCTCAATTTCAGCTTCACCATGCCTCATGAGAAAGCTAATTCCAAGCGTGGGCCTACCTAATAAAGTCAAGTAGGCCGACATCGACGCACAGGCCTGCCTTCTCTCTTTCTTAATCCAGGAAGCAACTCTGCTCGCTCTCCTAACTCTGACCAAAATTGGTGCGAAGATTCCCAACCCGAGCTTCATTCACTCGACCCTAAGAAAAAATATGGAGGATGCAAAGTGGAGGAGGAGATTCCTCCTAATTGGGAGGAGAACACCATGGAGAAGACAACACTAATGGGAATAGATTTCCCCTCCAATTCTCCTAAGATATCCATGGGAGGTTGTATGGTGGAGGAGGAAATCCCTCCACTGGTGCAGGATAACTTCAAGGACGAAGAAATGCCCAACAATGAATAACCAGGGATAGTTTGGGGAGATTGCTAGAGAAAGGAGGAGACTCATCGAGAGACACACACAGGTGCACAAGCTCACCCAACTTTGGGATGCCAAGATTTACCAAGCTCCTGTAAGCTCATAAAGGACCATTTAGTGTTGATTTTTGAGATGAGAAATGATTTGGCCGAACAACTTCACAACCAGCATGTCCTCAACAAATGCCTGGACATTTTGTTCGACTCCCTGTTAGCGAGCCTGTGAAGAGTCATTTCCCAACATGCTGTCAATCGTTCAACTTCACAGTTCACCATGATGGAAGCCCGAGTTCACTTCACATCTAGTTTCTTTACTGTTAAATTTCTAGTTTATCTATAATGTATTTTGACGAAAAACAAACATTGGTTCACCAGTTGGCCCTTGAACAATGCTGACCACTTGTTCTGGTTTTCATGCATGTGGCAGAACATGTGGCAGGTTTTGATGTATTTTCAGACACGTGTCTCTTTTTTGACAGCGTAAGTTAATGCATTCTTTTTTATTTACAAAAAAAAGATAATTAAATGCACAAATCTTTAGTTGCTCACTAAGTTAAATATGAAGTAATTGAAAAGTCCATCAATATAATCTCCCAAATTTGAAAAAAAAATCAAAATTATAGAAGCATTACCAAAATAAAAGTGACTTTTTCCTTGATAATCCTTCTTTGTAATGTTTTAAATTCTATTTAAGATTCTTAATTTAGAATGCATGCATCGACATGGGGATAAGCTAGGATGCTTCCTACCAAAAACTTACATTTCTGGTGCAAGTCAAGTAGAGAGTAGTGGCAATTGCACAATTACTATTAGAAAACCCTAAGTAGAGCAAGAAATATTTGGAGACTACTTAAAGCAATCTTCTACAGAAGATCCATAGGTATACAATAAATTATTGAATAATTTGCTAAAGGTCCCAGGGAGAAAATTAAGGAGTCTTTACAAAATTTCCTCATTATAACATAAGAGTTGAATCTACAGAGAGATCACCATCTTTGAATATCATGGTGGAAGAAACAAAAGATCAACCTGATGTTTTTCAATTTCCAATTAAGGAAATAGAAGAAGAAATAAGAATGAATAACACAATTTAATCTTGTTGTTCTCCCTCATTTTGATGGAATAGCCACCGAAGAATCTTAATATCTTTCTTTTTGAGTTTGATTTTCTCTATAGAAATCTTACGATTATAGGATAGATGCCTAAAAGTTGAAGCTCTTCCCATCCACTCCGGAGAAAGTAGCATTAAGATGGTTTATGAGTTTGGATGGAAGCAACTTCAACACTTGAGAACAACTAAAATAGGGTTTCATTAAAAAGTACAAAGACTATTGCAAATCCCAATACACCAGGGATGAGATCTTCAAAATGATACAAAGAGAAGATGAATCACTAGAATATTATAAGGAGAGGTTTCAAGTTAGCTCTAAGAAGTATAACACCTATACATTGGATCAAGAGTCTCTCCAATTAGTACTCCTTAGGGGTGTGAGAGAGGTGCGGATGTAATCCTTGAACCTCCTTGCAAATGGTGATATTTGTATGCTCTCTTATGAGGAGATAAAGCACTTGTTCAAGAACTATTCCAAAGCCACTAGTAAAAATATTAGTGACTACATAAGTATTGTTGTATAGTCATTAAGGACATCAATAATAGGTCTCACAAAGTCTAAAACTGGAACCTTAATTGAAGACATGAAGATATACATTCTACATTCCTTAGCCATGCAATTAGATACCATGTATATCAAAATGGAAACAAGGAGATGTTGAAAAGGTTGTAGCTTTTTTTCATCCCAAATGTACCAAAAAACATGCTAGGGATGAATGTCCATTAAACAATATATAAGTTTATGGAATATACGAGGAAAATCATCAAACAAGCCAATGTTCATCCCTACCCGGTTTTAAGGCTATGTACCAAGGATTTGAGGAGAATATGGAGTGGCTATGCTTCATCAACCAAAGAAGGCAAGATCCACCAAGATAGTTCCAATAAGGTATGTGTTGTGTAAGTCAATAGATCTAAACATATAAGATAGAATAGAAACCCTTAACTTCATAAATAAACCAAATCATTCACACCATAAACAACAAAAGGTTGAACACACAAGAATTGTAGAGAAATTCTTGTGTGAAAACCCTTGAGGTAGGGTAACACCATTAATTATTCCTTAAGGAAAGAAATCATTTCACAAACATTGCTTGCTACAATTACAATATATTTCACAATGTTGTAGGCTAAAGATTCTATGAAATGAAGATTTTTTCCGGGGATATTTTCCCTGAAATCCGGCGAGAAATTGTTGGATTCGTAGATTTAAGTGATTATTTATGTAAAATCCGAGTGCCCTGAGAGTTTTTCAACATGTTGAATCCATTTATGCATTCAAAAATGGATTCTGAACAACAAAAAACAATGACTTGTATAAATTTATATTGTCGGATTCTGGCGAAAAAAGTCATTTCGTAGAACAATTAAGGAACACCATTTCACAATACATCTCATTACATTCCTTCTACTTCTTTATATAGTTCGATTTAACCTTCTAAAAACTTTCTAGTAAACAAACCTTCTAATAAGTGAAACCTTCTAATAATTGTTCTTACAATTATTACTTTCACACTATGTAACCACCTATCTAACATTACCCTCTGTGTAACTATGTAACCACCTATCTAACATTATCCTAACATTATCCTCTGTGTAGCTAGGGAGGGTAATATATGATAAGTGCCCAAGTGAGATAATGTTAAACATATAACCATATAGTATGAACGCAATAATTATAAGAACTTTAACTAGAAGGTTCCACACCTATTAGTTAGTTAAATATACCCTTCCAATTAAAGTTACAATAAGTCTAGTCAAGATTGGCCAGGGTGTGATGAAGATCCACTGCCATAAAAAATTAATGAACACCATGGTTGGTTTTTGGATAAGGTTGAATGAGAAGCCATTCGTGCACCACGTGGAAGGTCAAAAGTCGTGCAAGTATCAACACAAGAATACAAGATTATACCAACTTCAGATTTGTTAGAAACATGGCTTCAATCTCGATTTCACGCTACCAATGGGTGTGTTGTTTATATAAAAGATTTGAGAATGACAACTTTGAAAATATTGAATGATTCAAAGAAAATTTAATATAATTTAATAACTTTAATTCAAAGTCCCTTTGACAAAACATGAATGCAAACGAAATTTGGTCGTTTTTCATTAGTGGTGGAAATCAATAACGTATAAGTACTTCTCTACTAGTAAGATGCAATTTATTACATTTTTCAATTATAAATAATATGCCACCTAATTATAAAACCAAATAAATTGTAAATATGTAATATCTTTTTTAAGTTAAATGGGTTGTTATGGAGTATATATTTATATATTTCTTTATTATTATTATAAGTTTAATGGTTAAAAATCCAAATAAAACTAAATAAATTGTAAATATATAATGTATTTTTTAAGTTAAATGGGTTGTTATGGAGTATATATTTATATATATTTTTGTTATTATTATTATAGGTTTAATGGTTAAAAATTTGGTGGAGATCATAGGTTCAAATCCAAAGGAGATAGGGTATGTATACCTTTGCAGTTTTTAAGAGACAAATTGTTATACCATGACCTTAAAAATTGATTATTATAAAATAATTTTTCATTTTCATTTTTATTATTCTTATATATTTATTATGATACATAAAAATAATATATATATATATATATATATATATATATATATATATATATATATATATATTATATTTCTTTCAAATAAGAGGTTAAATTGTAAGTAAAGATAATATCTAGTTTCATGTATGGAATTAAGATTGAATACTACTAAAAAGCACATGAGCTCATTAAAGATAGCCCTAATAATTATCACAAAGAACAATGACTTTCTTCTAAATATTAACAAGGTTGAATTGCATTGCATTTTGGTTCTGGACTATACTTCTAATTGATTAAGAATTTGTTATCCTCATATATATAAACAAATTAACTACTTAAAACCTAAAAGCATCTAGTAGGAGTAGAACTCTTCCTCCTTATACATTACAAACAAGTTATTTCATATAACCAAATTTTTTATACACGACAATAATATTATATTATTTTTTTATAGAAATCTTAAAATTATATCATTAATTTTACATCTTATATAGAAATCTTAAAATTATATGAGTGATTTTACATCTTATAAATTCCTACTTCAAAAAATATTTAATTAATTTTTATAATATAACCATTTTAATATCTTATATATAAATCTTAAAATTATATGAATGATTTTACATCTTATAGATTCTTATTTTAAGAAATATTTAATTAATTTTTATAATATAACCACTTTAATATCTTATATAGAAATCTTAAAATTATATGAATGATTTTACATCTTATAGATTCTTATTTCAAAAAAATTTAATTAATTTTTATAATATAATCATTTTTTTTTTCAAAAGAAAATTTGCTTTCATAATATTTAGTCATAGCTATTACAGTTAACCTAAAAACAAGAATCATACTACAATTACAGTCAATTTCGAAAATCTAATGAAATATCAACAAAATAGTGTAATTCTACTTAAGTAATAGCACAAGTTGTAAAAGATTTCAAATACTACCATCATAGTATACAAATCTAAACCATACAACACTCCTAAAATCCAAGTATATATATATATATATATATATATATATATATAT
>ML804016.1:4148-23923 GCA_009831015.1 Picea engelmannii | reverse complement strand
GATTCAAAGTGTTATTTCTGTTGCTATTTCGTATATCATTTCTGTGTATTGTGAAGATTATGCTGGATATTTTACTGTTATTCTGTCATTTCTAGCATTTCGTTTCTGTTCTGCATCTTTTATATATCTGGTATCTTGCATGTAGGCTAAAGATTCTATGAAAAAAAGATTTTTTCCGGGGATATTTCCCCGAAATACGACGATAAATTGTTGGATTCGTAGATTTAAGTGATTATTTCTGTAAAATCCAAGTGCCCTGGGAGTTTTTCAACATGTTGAATCCATTTCTACATTCAAAAATGGATTCTGAACAACAAAAAACAATGACTCGTGTAAATTTATATCGTCGGATTCTGGCGAAAAAAGTCATTTCGTAGAACAACTAGCCAACACCATTTCACAATACATCTCATTACATTCCTTCTACTTCTTTATATAGTTCTATTTAACCTTCTAAAAACTTTCTAGTAAACAAACCTTCTAATATGTAAAACCTTCTAATAATTATTCTTACAATTATTACTTTCACACTATGTAACCACCTATCTAACATTATCCTCTGTGTAGCTAGGGAGGGTAATATATGATAAGTTCCCAAGGGAGATAATGTTAAACATATAGCCATATAGTATGAACGCAATAATTATAAGAACTTTAACTAGAAGGTTCCACACCTATTGGTTAGTTAAATATACCCTTCCAATTAAAGTTACAATAAGTCTAGTCAAGATTGGCGAGGGTGTGATAAAGATCCACTGCAATTAAAAATTAATGAACACCATGGTTGGTTTTTGGATAAGGTTGAATGAGAAGCCATTCGTGCACCACGTGGAAGGCCAAAAGTCGTGCCAAGTATAACACAAGAATACAAGATTATACCAACTTCAGATTTGTTAGAAACATGGCTTCAATCTCGATTTCACGCCACCAATGGGTGTGTTGTTTATATAAAAGATTTGAGAATAACAACTTTGAAAATATTGAATGATTCAAAGAAAATTTAATATAATTTAATAACTTTAAGTCAAAGTCCCTTTGACAAAACATGAATGCAAACGAAATTTGGTCGTTTTTCATTAGTGGTGGCAATCAATAACGTATAAGTACTTATCTACTAGTAAAAAGCAATTTATTACATTTTTCAATTATAAATAATATGCCACCTAATTATATAACCAAATAAATTGTAAATATGCAATATCTTTTTTAAGTTAAATGGGTTGTTATGGAGTATATATTTATATATTTCTTTATTATTATTATTATAGGTTTAATGGTTAAAAATTTCGTGGAGATTATAGGTTCAAATCCAAAAGAGGTAAGGTATGTATACCTTTGCAGTTTTTAAGAGACAAATTGTTGTATCATGACCTTAAAAATTGATTATTATAAAATAATTTTTCATTTTCATTTTTATTATTCTTATATATTTATTATGATACATAAAAATAATATATATATATATATATATATATATATATATATATATATATATATATATATGTGTGTGTGTGTGGTGTATATTTCTTTCAAATAAGAAATTAAATTGTAAGTAAGAATAATATATAGTTTCATGTATGGAATTAAGATTGAATATTACTAAAAAGCACAAGAAATTAAATTGTAAGTAAGAATAATATATAGTTTCATGTATGGAATTAAGATTGAATACTACTAAAAAGCACATGAGCTCATTAAAAATAGCCCTAATGATTATCACAAAGAACAATGACTTTCTTCTAGATATTAACAAGGTTGAATTGCATTGCATTTTGGTTCTGGACTATACTTCTAATTGATTAAGAATTTGTTATCCTCATATATATATAAACAAATTAACTATTTAAGACCTAAAAACATCTAGTAGGAGTAGAACTCTTCCTCTTTATACATTACAAACAAGTTATTTCATATAAACAAATTTTTTATACAGGTCAATAATATTATTATTTATAGAAATCTTAAAATTATATCATTAATTTTACATCTTATATAGAAATCTTAAAATTAAATTATATGAGTGATTTTACATCTTATAGATTCCTATTTCAAAAAATATTTAATTAATTTTTATAATATAACCACTTTAATATCTTATATAGAAATCTTAAAATTATATGAATGATTTTACATCTTATAGATTCTTATTTTAAGAAATATTTAATTAATTTTTATATTTACATCTTATAGATTCCTACTTCAAAAAATATTTAATTAATTTTTATAATATAACTACTTTAATATCTTATATAAAAATCTTAAAATTATATGAATGATTTTACATCTTATAAATTCTTACTTTAAGAAATATTTAATTAATTTTTATAATATAACCATTTTAATATCTTATATAAAAATCTTAAAATTATATGAGTGATTTTACATCTTATAGATTCCTACTTCAAAAAAAATTTAATTAATTTTTATAATATAACCATTTTTTTTCAAAAAGAAATTTGCTTTCATAATATTTCGTCATAGCTATTACAGTTAGCCTAAAAACAAGAGTCATACTACAATTACAGTCAATTTCGAAAATATAATGAAGTATCAACAAAACAGTGTAATTCTACTCAAGTAATAGCACAAGTTGTAAAAGATTTCAAATACTACCATCATAGTATACAAATCTAAACTATACAACACTCCTAAAATCTAAGTATATATATATTTCAGTAAACTTTACAGTAAAATAGTTAAACGAAAAAAAATCTTATACACCAATTTAATGTTTGACTTGACTGTAACCTTAAAAATAAATTATTATTATTATAATAAATTTTATTTATTATTATTATAATGAAAACATATTTCATTAAATGATAAATAAAAAAATCATTCACCACTTTACTAAACATGTTTACAACATGTTTTCATTATATTCGAATCAATTTCAAAGAATCCATGTTCTAGACATATTGAGATGCTCATTTAATAGGGCTCTCTTTCTCTTTATTAATATCTTCAAATGATGATGGCTGTCCCTCATTATGTAGATAGTTGACAGTTTTTGAAAGTATTTCGCTTGATTCACTTTTCCAGTCTTCCCACCGCTTTGCTTGCCTTGTCTCCATCAAAGCACTGCTGATTTTGATTGTAATGGTCCCCTGCTAGTGCACTGACCATGGTTCTAAGCATGCTGCAACCTGTAAATGAATTTATATCCTATATAAATTTGAGAAAATTTTTTCTTTCAAAAAAATGCTCATTTAATATACTATTTCCAAATATCGGTCGTACTTTTTAAAAATATTTAGTTTATTATTCCCGCCCAATAAGCAATATATTACTCGCTAAAATGTCATAGTGTATACGATTTCAGAACATCGGTCATCGTTTTTAAAAATATTTAGATTATTATTCCCTGCCCAATAAGCAATATATTATTCGCTAATATGTCAAAGTGTATATTGCCTTTTGATCACATTTTTTTGTCCAAAATATTTTTATGGCCGTGTAAAAACTATATATTAATTTTATTTTTTCAAGGAAATAAAATTTAGGTTTTAAATTTTTGAATTTTGATATATTTATTTTTGTTTGGTTCAAACATTCTCATACAATATAATTAAGTTTGCGATACTTAAAAATTATTATTATTATTTTAAAATAAATTTAAATTTTATATTATATAAGTAGTTGTGTTGAGGCAAACAACAATATCTAATGGATCTATTATAAAATTTTGGTTTATAATCAATATTTTTTCGATGGTTAATAAATTATAAAATATACATATTATTTTGAGAAAGTTTCACATTGTTTAACGATAAAATTTTTTAACAAATTGTTTCAACAATTTTTTTTTGAAGTACAATAATTGTAAATCGATTCATAGTCTGGGACCTTCTGCGCTCCACTTTGCAGTGGAGATTATTCTTCTACTTCGATTTGCGGAACACTAAGACCCTCCTATCCTTCCTCTGTATTTCCATGGCAACAAGCAACCGACAGTTGATTGATATAATTGGATTGAGTATGTTGTGGCATGACTGATATTCTTAGAAATTGACACTCTATTTCCAAACTCTCAATATGTTGGGTTAAGAATTGTTCCAGGTTTCCCACTTTGATTGTTAACTGGTGAAGGGAAGAATGATTTGCTAAGAGATTTCCTCATGGCATCAGAGGATTTGTTTAATTTCCCACCAAGAAGGATCCATTTTGAAACTAAACAAGACACCACTATAACCAATATGACCAAGCCCTGAGCCCCAAGCCACAAATTTCCTTGTTGTCATAATAAGTTGAAATAGAGGTAAGAAATCTTTTATAACCAACAACCCATAGGCGTGCCACTTCCCTAGGTTTATGATTTAAAACGTCTGTGCAAGTATGGCATCCATCATTACCATTAAAGAAGACAAAATTACCATTACCAAACAAGACACCACTATAACCAATATGACCAGGCTCCAAGCCATGACTTTCTTTGTTGTCAGATTTAGTCGAAGTAGAGGCAAGAAATTTTTTATAACCAACATCCCACATGCATCCCACTTCCCTGATTTCAGGATTTAAAACATTTGTGCAAGTATGGCTTCCATCATTTCCATAGAAGTAGGCAGAATTACAAGGACCCAAAGTGAACCCTCTACCAGAAGAAAGAGGGCCAAAATGAGCTTCAATTATTAGAGTAGATACACAAGTATCCTCCATCCATAGATTGTCTTCTTCAATTACTAGATTATCCAAACCAAAAGGAAGAAACTGACTTGAATTGAAACCCCACCTACCAGCTTCTATCACACTACATAGAGTGTTGAAAAGATAAAATACAAGACAATCCAGGTTGTCGTTCCCCAAATCAAAACCCCAATTCAAGAAAGAGAGCCCAAAGAATAAAGGGAAGTCTATACTAGCAAAGCTCAGAGTCATAGAGTTCAAATTTCTGAACTAAACTCCATGAGAATTCAAAACAACAACACCATAAACTTTTGACCACGAGTTAATTTTATTCCCAGACCCCGAAATGACCAAACCCAGAGAGAAGAAGGTAGATAGAGTTATTAGACCACCAACCATCGACTAACCCTCCTTCCCAGATGTAAACACGTGTAAAGAAATAATAATCTAGAATGTCATTCCTAAAATTGATAGAATATCCACATGCATTGAACCCAAAGAGTAGGGGGGGTTTGCAACTTCAAAACTTAAAACAACAAAATCCCAAAATTTAAAGAGAGAGAATTTTAGAGGAAGGAACTTGAGGACCAGAGGAAATATGGCCAACAAAATTATGTTGCTCAACATTGAACATTGGTCATCCAAAATCCACTCTAGCATGCTCGACTTCTCCCACAACACACCACACTAGAGGAAGGAACTTTAGGACCAAAGTAAATATGGCCAACAAAAGTCTGTTGCTCAACATTGAACACTGGTCATCCAAAACCCACTCTAGCATGCTCCACTTCTCCCACAACACACCACACCAGGTTCCAAGACTAGGATGAGGGATAAAATTCATGGTTGCAGCCGAATTCCAATAAAACCAATGCCCACACAAGGCATCATAAATGAAAGCATTAACTATTACTTGGAGAGAATGTACCAAGAGAACGATCACGTGGCCAAGCTAGTTCGCACTATGCCACTCATCTTTTGAATTGAATGGCTCTATCAATGAGTTATAGGATATAACAAGACTCCCTCAAACCATTGACAATAATTTCACTTTCTCCTAAGATAGAACCATGCTTACCCCAATGGTCCTTTTCATTGTTATACTCCCACCTAATATTGAAACCAACATACTCTTCAAAATCAACAAGAAGGAAAAGGGAATGAGAAATTACCCCTAGGAAGACATTGTTTCTGATGTCAAAATGCTTGATTATAGCCTTGATCACGAGCATGGAGTCACCTAGGATAATGATCTTCCAAATTCCTTTTGTTTTTGTGAGCTTAATGCCTTGCCACTGAGCATTTTCTTTTTCAAAGTTGTTTGAAACAATACCTAATCCCCAAGCGTAATGGACAACTATTTTCCCTCCGAGATCACAAACTATCCCCCCTGCACCTGCCACCCTTGAAAGTTAAAAATTATCTTACAAAACATAAAATCTATAAATTTATTAGTGAACAAATATATTTATGAGGAAATATGTATATATTTTCTTACTCACAAATTATGAAGCATGTTTACCATTGATATATTTCTTGCATCGTTTTAATTGCTAATGCCATGACCTTTGCAATTGTGGCATTAGCTTCTTATAGTAGTGACGATGGTTCCTTATCAATCCATGAACAACATTATCACAAAGAGCATCTCAAATCCATTATCTCAAGCTAATTGGTAGGAAATTCGATTTTTTGCTATGCTTTCTTTAGTAGCTACACTTGTGGCATCAACCTATTGAGGTTGTGACAATATTTGTAATATCGTCTCTCACTTTGATTTTGCAGATTATGAAACAAGTACAGACGCTAGTCTAGCTACCTTTGACCTAGATATTTCTACCAATGATGATGCAGGAGCATCGCCTTCAAAGACGACAACGCACACGTGGAGGCAAACAAAAAACCATCTCAACAATGACAGGATTTCAAATCGAGTATTTAACTCAGAATTTAATGAGTTGTTGAGATATTTTTGTAACAAGCATTTTATATTGTAACTTGTTTGTAAATTCTGAAGGACTGTAAGAACTGTAGATATGGAATGTCGACTCTATCTGACAGTAACTAGTAGTTATTGTGGTAGGACAAAGTAGGTAGAAGCTTTGAATTGATAGGATAGACTTCAGATAGGATGAGAGAGCTCATGGAGCGGTCCTTAAATAGATAATTCTCAGTATTGTATTAAAACATATTAGAACAGATCAGAATAGAATGGATGAGACAAAATAAAGAGATCAGTAGAGCAGAGTAGAATAGCAGAAACACTATGTATTTTTTTTTGATGAATGAATAGAGAAGACAGAGATTGTCCCAAATCCTTCGACCGGGTTCATGTCATATAGGATTCAATGAATGTTGATTTCTATGTGTATGATTTAGTTTATTTCATTCATGCATGATTGTTTGAGAGATTGACTGTATGACTTCGTGACGAAGCTGGCTGAGTCTCAATCGTTTCTCTTATGATATTTGTATGCAAGGTGTGCATATCAAATGCAAGGAGTGCATCGACCGAGTCTCAGATTGACTCAGAGAAGTTTAGAGAGAATCGTAGAAACTTAGATCTAGGTGCAAGGTGTGCACATCGTCAAGAAGCCAACAAGCTTCGAAGAACCAGCGCAGAGGAATGCTAGGTGGGAGAGAAGTATATTCCTCTTAAGGAAATCCTTCAAACTGAGTTATTCGAAATCCTGAGAATGCAAGGTGTGCATGGGAGATCGAAATACTTTCAAAGGATAAATCTCAGAAAGGATAGCACTTTCCAAAAGTGTTAGCGAGATCCAGGAGTTGGAATCACAAGAGAAACGAAGATTGAGGTTCTGAACTCTGAGAAATATTCTAATTCTAAGAAATGACGGAAGCTTAGGAGGGAGAGCACAACAGTTGTAGATAAGCTGCAAAGGAACAGATATGGGCCATCGAACCCCACATCCATACACTCAAAGAAGCGAGCGCAGGAGGAGAAATGATCTCATCCATTAGATCTGAGCATGGGGATCAACAACCGTTGATCTAAAGGTAAGGTGCACACATCTTAACCTTCGGAAGACATGAGCCAAAGACCCAAGGAGATGGGAGCCATAACAACCCTAACTGTTCATCAAGGAGGACGTGTGGTGAGCGCTCAACATTTCGCCGACTCGTGACTAGAAGAAGTCAAACCTCAGAGTCGGAAGGGTTCGCAAGGTGAAAAATCGCAAAAGGATCATAGCTGTTGGCTATCTCGACATCATCATAACCGTCTATTTTGGAGGGAAGAGTGGCGAGTGCTCAACATTTCCCTGACTTGCTGGAGGGAAAAGTTAAAGGGGGAAGTAGTGTGAACTCGCGACACGTAAAGTTTCGACGCGATTGGAAGTTTTAGCCCCAGGTTATAGACATAGGTCATATGGCGGAAGTAAAGGGAGGAGCTAGCATGAGCTAAGCCCCTGTCGCAATTCGGGACTTGGGAGTTTGAAGAAAAAGGAGTCGATTTCTTCATATTTCCGATATGCGAAACACGACGTGCCTTTTTGGGCTTAGTCAGTGGTCATAGGTGGTGGTCACGTGAGAGGAGGGAGATAACAACATTAAGCCCTTTTTGGAGCTCGGAAGTTGGAGGAGTTGGGGCGCTTTGCATCGAAAGTTCCGAAGTCACGAAGTGTGATGTGTCGTTTAGGCTAAGTCCATGGTGATGTGGGCGGAGGGAGATAATAGTCATTAAGCCCTTTTCGGAGCTCGAGAGTTGATGAGTCAGGGGTGGTGCATACGTCGAGGTCCCGACATGCGAAGTTCTGAAACACTTCTTGGGTAGGCACGCGGTCATAGCCCGTGATCGCGTGGAGTAGAGGCTCACGTCAGGTGCTTGTACACACAGTCTAAGTTTCATAGTCGAACCTGTGGATTTGTTCATGGGATTTCTAGGAGGGAATCAAAGAGCTGCTTCATCTCGATAAAGAGACAAACGATCCAATGACCAGGAGGTCGACAGACTCTGCTGAGGTAGGGGGGTTGCACCAAGTTGTATCAGAGCTAATATTTTGAGTTTGTTTGCAGAGAACAGATGAGAAGAGAAAGGAAGAACTTGGTATCAATCATGGTATCAAGAATTTGATTTCTGTTTGTAGGTGACACAGTGAAATCATGCCACTGAGAAGGCGTAGAACAAATACATAAATGAAAGAAGAAATGAGGCGACTCCGAGCAAGATTGGATGCCATGGAGACAACACAGAGGAGATCACCAAACACTGGTGATGTCAATGAAGCTGAAGGCGAAGAAGGAGAAGAGGTCGAAGAAAATGTAGCAGAGGATGCTACATAAGACTGCTTGATAAAAGTTGTTTCAAAGATAGGAGCCAGAGAAAGGATATAGGTACCTATGTATGAAGGCAACTTAGAAGTTGAAGAATTGTTAGACTGGTTACGTGCTATGGACGAATACTTCGATTACGAAGATATAGATGAAGACAAGATGGTGAAGCATCTAGTGACAAGATTGAAGGGTCATGCAACGTTATGGTGGGATGAACTACAAGACGAACGTAGGAGGAGTGGCAAGAAAAAAATTAAAAATTGGGATAGGATGGTAGCCAAATTGAAGGCCAAATTTATCTCGAAGGATTACCAAATCAATCTTTACAGAAGATTGTAGAACTTGAAACAGAGGGGTTTATCAGTGAAGGAGTACACCGAAGAATTTTATTGACTGAACATCAGGGCCACAAAGAAAGAAAATGAGGATGAGAAGACAACCAGATATATCAATGGGATGAGATATGAAATCCAAGAGGAGATTAGCATGATGTTGGTTAGTATAGTCGAGGATGCCTATCAAGCAACCTTAAAATCTGAAGAAAAATTGGCTAGGAGGCAAAGCCAATGAATCAAAGGAGGAAATTAAAGAAGAGGCAAGGGAACCAACAGAGAGAAGTTCAAGAAGCCGAAGCCTGAAGCTGACAAACAATATAGTCACCATGAGAAGGGTGGAAGTTCTAAAGAAGGACACTATGGGGGAAGAAGTTCTTTTTCCAGAGGAAGAGGAAGAGGAAGAGCCAAAGGAGGCATAGTTAAATGCTATACCTGTGGAAAAGAAGGACACAAATCTTGGAAATGCCCCGACAGAAAGAGAGAAGAAGGCGGAGAAGCACAGGTCGCTGAAGAACGTAAGTATGTGGAAGCAGAAGCAGTAGAGGGAGGAAGGAACCTCATGATGAGGAAAGTCCTTCTTAAACCATGAAGGGAGCCAAAGGAACCGGTTCAATGAACAAGCCTGTTCAAAACTGCTTGCAAGTCAAAAGACAGAGTTTGCAAGGTGACCATAGACAGTGGGAGCACTGACAATCTAGTATCCACAGAGATGGTGGAGAAATTGGAGTTAAAGACAACTGCACATCCAAAGCCATACAAGGTATCATGGTTGCAGAAAGGACATCAAGTAATGGTAAGTCAACAATGCCAAGTTCAATTTAAAATAGGAGGTTACAAAGATGACATATTGTGTGATGTAATTCCTATGGATGTCTATCATATTTTATTGGGGAGGCCGTGGCAATATGACCGAAAAGTTATTCATGATGGAAGAAGGAATACCTATACCCTAGATAAAAATGGTAGAACACATATGTTGTTACCCATAGAGGACAAGGAGACAAAGAGAGAAGCTAGTTCAAGCATACTTCTCATGAGTGGGAAGGAACTCTTGAATGAAGTCAAGAAGGAGAACAAAATGTAGTTTGTTGTAGTGAGGAAGCCTAGAGTTATCCTTACAAATACTTCCGTAGAAGATTTGCCTATAGAAATCCAGGAAATGTTAGAAAACTTTGTTGATATAGTCGTGGATGAGTTACCACACTCATTGCCACCTATTAGGAGTATAAGCAATCATATTGACCTTGTTCTAGGAGCTAGCTTACCAAACAAAGCAACTTATAGGTTGACACCTAGAGAGAATGAGGAGGTCAAAAAGCAAGTCCAAGAGTTTCTAGATAAAGGGTTAGTCAAAGAAAGCCTAAGCCCATGCGCAGTACCGAATGTGTTAATTCCAAAGAAGGATGGAGGATGGAGAATGTGTATAGATTTGAGAGCCATCAACAAGATAACTATTAGATACATATTTCCTTTACTGAGGATGGATGATTTGATGGACTGTTTGAGTGGAGCAAGCTATTTTTCCAATGTAGACTTGAAGAGTGGATATCATCAAATAAGAATGAGAGAGAGAGATGAATGGAAAACAACATTCAAGACAAATGAACGATTGTTTGAATGGTTGGTCATGCCGTTTGGGTTGAAAAATGAACCAAGCACATTTATGAGGTTGATGAATGAAATATTGAAAGACTTCATCGAAAAATTTGTCATAGTATATCTGGATGACATACTAATCTTCAGTAAGAGAAAGGAAGAACACTTAAGACATGTAACATCAGTGATGGAAAGGTTGCAGTAAGAGAAGTTGCTGATAAATTTGAAGAAGAGTTATTTTATGAAGAAGGAGCTCATATATTTGGGTTTTGTGATCTCTTCGAATGAATTGAAGATGGATCCAGAAAAAATGAGAGCAATCATAGAATGGCCGTCGCCGAGAAGCATATTTGAGGTAAGAATTTTTCATGGGTTACAAGTTTCTATAGAATGTTTATTTGAAATTTCAGTGGCATATGTGCACCCATGCTGGAAACTGTGAAGAAGAAACACAAGTCCTTCAGTTGGACAGAGAAATCTGAAAAAAGTTTCAATTTGTTGAAGGATAAAATCACAGAGTAGCCAATTTTGGTCTTGCCAGATTTTGGAAAAATATTTCAGGTGAGATGTGATGCAAGTGGATTAGCTATTGGAGTAGTCTTGAGTCAGGATAATAGGCCATTTGCTTATTTCAGTGAGAAGCTAAATGACGCCAAGGAAAATTATTCCACATATGACAAGGAATTTTATGCAGTGATTCAAGCTTTAAAAAAATGGAGACACTATCTAATTCCTAAAGAATTTGTCTTGTACAGTGATAATCAAGATTTGCAATTTATTACTAGGAAAGAAAAGTTGAATCAGAAACATGCAAAATGGGTAGAATTTATGCAGAATTTTACTTTTGTTATTAAACACATTGTTGGAACTACTAACAAAGTTGTAGATGCTTTGAGCAGAAGGAGTTTGATTGTACATGAATTACAGGTGGAGAACTTGGGGTTCGAACACCTCAAGGAGATGTATCAAGAAGATGCAGATTTCAAAGAAGCTTATGAGGCATGCAAGACTACTTTATTGGGAGACAGAAGCCCATGGAATGAATATTTGATTCAGGATGGATTACTGTTCAAAGGAAGCCAATTATGCATTACAAAATGTTCAATGAGATACAACCTACTGAAAGAGAAACACAATGGAGGTTTAGTTGGAAATTTTGGTCACGATAAGACATTTGCACAATTGAACAATTCATATTGTTGGTCGAGCATGAGATCAAAAGTGAAGAAGTTTGTGAACAAATGCAGAATTTGTCAGTATGCAAAGGGAAGACAACAAAATATTGGTTTGTATCAGCCATTACCAATTCCAGAGAGGCCATGGGATGCAATCAGTATGGATTTTGTTTTGGGATTGCCTAGAACTCAAAAGGGGAGTGATTCCATATTTGTTGTGGTGGAAAGATTCTAAAAAATGGCACATTTCATACCATGTCAGAAGACAAGCGATGGCACACACATCGCCAATTTTTTTTCCAGAGAAGTAGTGAGACTACATGGATTGTCGAGGAGCATAGTTTTAGACAGAGACACCAAATTTGTAGGACACTTTTGGAGGACTCTATGGAAGAGACTGGGAACAAACTTATCCTTTAGTTAAACATATCACACTCAGACAGATGGATAGACTGAAGTTGTAAACATTGTCTGGGAAACTTATTAAGAAGTTTAGTCACTGAGCACGGGCTATAATGGGATCATATTATGGCACAAGAAGAATTTGCGTTCAAGAATTCAGTGAACAGAAGCACGGGAAAAATTCCATTTGAAATTGTGTATGGTATACAACCAAGAGGGATTACAGAGTTGAGAGATTTCAATCAAGATGAGTTCATAAGTGCTGGAACAAAGGATTTTGCAACAGGAATGCAGAAACTCCATGATAGAGTCAGAGACTAGCTACAGGACAATAGCCAGAAATAAAAGAGTAGAGTTGATCAAAAGAGGAGAGAAGTTCAATTCGAAGTTGGAGATGAATTTTTAGCTCATTTGAGAAAATAGAGGTTTCCAATGGGAACATATAACAAATTAAAAATGAAGAAGATAGGACCATGCATGATTCTCAGAAAATTCGCAGCCAATGCTTATGATATTGGGTTGCCAGACAATGTTGGGATATCACCGATATTTAATGTTGCAGACATGTATCCTTACAAGACAGATGAAGCAGGAGAATCAAATGATTAGAAAAAAATTCAACGGGAAGAGAAATTTCCCATAGCAGAAAAACCTCAGATGGAGAAAATTATTGAAAAAAGGGATGGAAAGAAAACCAGGAGGAAGACATATCTTGAATACTTAGTGAAGTGGAAATATCATCCAATGGAAGATGGAAGTTGGGTCACATAACCTAATATTTTGAAACATGGAAAGACAGTGCAGGAGCTCATGGACAGGAGTCCATGAATTTTTTTAACCAGAGGAGTATGATGCAGGAGCATCGCCTTCAAAGACAAAAACACACACGTGGAGGCAAATATAAGACATCTCAGAAATGACAGGATTTCAAATCGAGCATTTAACTTATAATTTAATGAGTTGTTGAGATAGTTTTGTAACAAACATTTTATATTGTAACTTGTTTGTAAAGTCTAAAGGACTGTAAGAACTACAGATATGGAGTGTCGACTCTATCTGGCAGTAACTAGTAGTTATTGTGGTAGGAAAAAGTAGGTAGAAGCTTTGAATTGATAAGATAGGATAAGAGAGCTCATGGAGCGGTCCTTAGATAGATAATTCTCAGTATTGTATTAAAACATATTAGAATAGATCATAATAGAATGGATGAGACAGAATAGAGAGATCAATATAGTAGAGTAGAATAGTAGAAACACTATGTATTTTGTTTTTGATGAATGAATAGAGCAGACAGAAATTGTCCCAAATCCTTGGATTGAGTTCATCTCATATAGGATTGAATGAATGTTGATTTCTGTGTGTATGATTTAGTTTATTTCATTCATGCATGATTGTTTGAGAGATTGACTGTATGAGTTCATGACGAAGCTGGCTGAGTCTCAATTGTTTCTCTTCTGATATTTGTATGCAAGGTGTGCATCTCGAACACAAGGAGTGCGTTGACTGAGTCTCGGATTGACTCAGAGAATTTCAGAGAGAATCATAGAAACTCAGATCTAGGTGTAGGGTGTGCACAATGTCAAGAAGCCAACAAGCTTCAAAGAACCAACGCAGAGGAAAACTAGGTGGGCGAGAAGTATTTTCCTCTTAAGAAAATCCTTCGAACTGAGTTATTTGAAATCCCAAGAATGCAAGGTGTGTGTGGGAGATAAAAATCCTTTCAAAGGATAAATCTCAGAAGGGATAGCACTTTCCACAAGTGTTAGCGAGATCCAAGAGTTGGAATCGCAAGAGAAACAAAGATTGAGGTTCTAAACTCCGAGAAATCTTCTAAGTTTGAGAAAAGGCAGAAGCTCGAGAGAGATAGCACAACAACCATATATCATATGTGAAGGAATAGATCTGGGTCGTCGAACCCCACGTCCATACACTCAGAGAAGCAAGTGCAGGTGGAGAAAATATCTCATCCGTCAGATCTGAGCACATGGATCAACAACCATTGATCTAAATGTAAGGTGCACACATCTTAACCTTCAGAAGATAGGAGCCAAACGCCCTAGGATCTGGGAGCCGTAACAATCCTAACCATTCATCAAGGAGGACACGTGGTGAGCGCTCAACGTTTCGCTGAATCGTGACTTGAATAAGTCAAACCTCAGAGTTGGAAGGGTTCACGAGGTGAAAAATCATGAAAGGATCATATTCGTTGGCTATCCCGACATCATCAGAAACATCTATTTTGGAGGGATGCATGGAGAGTGCTCAGCATTTCCCTGACTCGCTGGAGGGAAAAGTCAAAGGGGGAAGTAGTGTGAACTCGCGACACGCAAAGTTTCGACGCGCTCAGAAGGTTTAGCCCCAGGTTATAACCAAAGGTCATATGGTGGAAGTAAAGGGAGGAGCTAGCATGAGTTAAGCCCTTGTCGCAGCTTGAGACTTGGGAGTTTGAAGAACAAGGAGTCAATTTCTTCATATTTCCAACACGCAAAACGTGACACACCTTTTTGGGCTCAGGTAGTGGTCATAGGTAGTGGTCACGTGAGCAGAGGGAGCTAACAACGTTAAGCCCTTTTCGGAGGTCAGAAGTTGGAGGAGTTGGGGCGCTTTGCATCGAAAGTTCTGAAGTTGCGAAGTGCGATGCACCGTTTAGGCTAAGACTGTGGTCATGGGAATGGTCACGTGAGTGGAGGGAGCTAACAGTCATTAAGCCCTTTTTGGAGCTTGAGATTTGAGGAGTCAAGGGTGGCTCATACGTTGAAGTCCCGACACACAAAGTTTCAAAACACTTCTTATGTAGGCACGCGGTCACAACCCGTGATCGCATGGAGTAGAGGCTCACGCCGGGTGCTGGTACGTGCATGCAGAGTTTCATAGTTAGACCTGTGGATTTGTTCGTGGGATTTCCAGCAGGGAATCAAGGAGCTGCTTCAACTCGATAGAGAGAAGAACAGTCCAGTGACCGGGAGGTCGGTAGACCCTGCTGAGGTAGGGGGGCTGCACCAAGTGGTCAAAAAATGGAAATGCAAATGAAGATGAAATGAAAATTTATATTAAAAAAGGGTTTAATTTATATTCATCCCTCTCTTCTACCTATTTTTTGGATGTACAAAGAAATTTAGCAAAGGAAGGTCCACTCAAAGGGGAATTTCCATGGCCTACTTCTTTCTCTAGCTGAACTTACCTAAGCTAGCTTTACTTTCATGCATGTGATCCTCACAATCGTAAGACTAAACGAACCCAAGCTAGTCTAAAATAAAATCCATCTAACCGAAGCATAATGGCACAATGAAAACCAATACAATCGTTGTGTTTTTAGTAAAATTTGCACTCTATTTGTACAAAATATAATTGACATATATATTGAATTGATTAAATTACATACCTAGGACCCATGTTTGTATTTTGTACAAGGAATATTTATAGGCATGGAAATGGCTACTTCCATGAGTTTAAAATTCAAACATAAATTCCTCAGCCTTATGTCATACTCATTGCATGCTTCAAAATCCGTAGATGCAACTAGTTCATAGTATTATTCCAGTCATACTAAATTATTTTCTTATGTCAACTGATAGAAGTTCAATTTAATTTTCGTCAAATATGATTTTCAATGCTAAGTTCCAACTCCTCTCCACTTAGGTTGGTAGGGAAATAGATAATAACACATAGTCCATATATGATGTTAACAATTATACTAACCCTACATCTACAATAGATTGAGACTTCTGCTGGAAATGAATTCAATTGCATGAAGTCAAGGGAAGCAAGGGCTAGAACAATAGGTAGCTCTAGGTCTATTTTATTCTAGGTTTGAATGATTCAATCCCTTATTATATAGTTTTAATTAATTGTTTCTTCTTCTTTTACCAGATACACACTTGTATATTATGAATGATAAAATATTGAATGGGCAAACTAGGAAGCCTTAATCAATTATTAAGGAACATATCTATCAATTTTTAGCAAGAGTATGTTTTAGTGTCTCAACCCTTTTAATTGGCACTCCAATTTTCTAGGGAAGTGACATGTCCAACACAAGTAATTTGTATCCACACAATTCAAAACCCTCACCAATGAATGTGGTTACCATGAGTGATTTATACCCACATTTATTTCAAAACCATTAGGGGTGAATGTGGGCACCTTGGTAGTGGGAAAATAAATTGCAATGTCACAAACTAACACATCTAGCAACATTTTAAAGCATCTGAAATTATTAGCAAACTTCTTACACTTTCAAGAGAAGCCAAATCCAAATCCATGACAATGCGATTCTCTTTGGGAATTCCTAATAGTTTGGGTCATACTCTCTTCCTTAAGGAAATCTCTACATTCCATAATAATACACCATTCCCCACTTTCTCCAAGAGCTTTGGTAGTAGCAAGCCCTAAACTAGAGGATGCAATTGTTATGATAACAATACCCTTTCTATCTATATTTTTTCTTGCTAGAGTTTCCCTTGTTTCCATT
The DNA here is from genome assembly GCA_009831015.1 of Picea engelmannii. Lineage (NCBI taxonomy): Eukaryota > Viridiplantae > Streptophyta > Pinopsida > Pinales > Pinaceae > Picea > Picea engelmannii. The sequence continues at coordinate 7,025 of ML804016.1, read as the reverse complement.
AGTGTATGCCCTTAGGTGAGGATAATCTAATTCCTAAAGTGACCCTAGCTTAGCATGAAAATTACCCATGGAGAAAGTTAGCCATTTGGGTATCTGCATTACAAACAAAATAATCAAACAAGTAATCGACATAGATAATAAAATTCATTTCTTAGCTATGACCACAGTGTGTGCGTTATGTACCTCATATATGAATATAAAATCACATACAATATATCCAATAATAAGATAGAAATGCTCCACACTTTATTAATATCAAAACCCTTAAGGCAGGGAAACACCTTACAAATAATCCTTTTATGGAAGGAATCCACTCCTATTCGCTTGCCTCTTTGAGGGGGAAACCTCCTAATGAGCCAAGCTCCAAACACAATAAACTCCACCCATCTCATAAGGAGGACTCCATCCTTACTTATAATTAATCAAGATAACCCTAATCATAATATCCTCCTAACTACCTAGTGTACCTTATTTATTGATTCCCCATTACATTTATTCAATACGAACTACCATAGTGGGCATTATTTAATAATATAGTGGACCTATTCTACCTTACGTTGAATGTCCTCCACTATTATTACTCTTCTATGGTCCCTTTGATCCCCCATTACACCCCTAGAGAGGATCCCAACATTCCACTCCCCTTAGAAAAGTGTTTCCCTCAATGCTTATTGTGAGGAGGTACAACCATAAACCAGGGCCCCATGGATGAGTGTTGACTACAATGCTAAAATAAGCTAGAGAACCAAGGTCCCATGTATAAGTGCTAGCCAACCTGTTGAAGTAGTCCAATAAGCTCCACCATAAACCTGGGTCCCATGTATGTGTGCTCACTTGACACCCAATTGAAAACTCTTTCTCTCCATGAATGGCCAAGTAGTGTGATTCAAATTTCCACCAATTAATGTGGATTTAGATAAAAAACATCCTCGAAAATATCTTCCATATAGTTATAAAGGGTTGAGGATAGATCTAGAAGGTATAATAGCATTGTAAAAATGTAAGTTGAACACGGGTAGTCATAATGGGCTCTTTATTTCCATCAATGATTTTCTCTACATAAGGTGGAATGGATTCATCAAATAGAAGGTGAAAGTAGTTGTCATCCTAGAAATGACAACTATTCATATACCAATAATCCCAATCATCCTCTAAATCATACCAAGCATATCTTTCTTGGTTATAGTTTGCATTGATGAAAGGGTACGTGGTCTCAATAATATAGGTATCCTTATATTTAATTATTATTGTTTTTTTATGTGAGCTTCCTTGAGACCAAATCTAGAGAGTTTTTTCCAACAATATTATGGTATGTTCCACCACATTGCAATTCTTCATGTCCATTAGGTTTTGAGAGTAGAAATTTGTAAGGGTTTTAACTCACGATAAATTGATTGGAAGCACAACACATAATGTACCAAACCAAAGCTCCAAAAATTCTCTATCTAATGGCACTGGTTTAGTGGCAATTTGAGCAACCTGTCAAAAGATAATATATTTGCAGTCCACATGACTATCACAAAAACCCTAAAATAACTTATTTTAAATTAACGATGTCTTCACTTCCCAAAATCAAATTCAAATGATTGTTTTTGGAAATCAATTGTTTTCCAAGAGGAACTCATATCTACAATTAGTTTTGTCAAATTCTACGCAGAAATCTACATGAATTTATCTAAGTGTCACGACCCTCTTTTTTTCCTTTGAAAACCTGCAAAATAGGAAAAACAAATCTTCTTTTTGTCCCAAGAAAGAGCTCTAATACAATATCTTATGTACCTTAGATATGAATATAAAATTACACACAATATATTTAAGAATAAGATAGAAATGATCCACACTTTATTAATATTATAACCCTTAAGGTATGACGACACATTACAATTGATCATTTTATGGAAGGAATCCACTCATGTTCACTCATTTCTTCGAGGAGACAACCTCTTAATGCGCTAAGCTCCAAATACAATAAACTCCACACATCTCATAAGGAGGACTCCATCCTTATTTATAATTAATCAAGAGAACCTAATCACAACAACCTCCTAACTACCTAGTGGACCTTCTTTAATGAGGCCCCATTACATTTATTCAATACTGACTACCACAGTGGGCCTTATTTAATACTATAGTGGACCTAATCCACCTTACATTGAATGACCTCCACTATTACTACTATACTATGGACCCTTTAGCCCTCCATTACACCCCTAGAGAGGATCCCAACACTGTGCCATTAGGCGAAGAGCAAATCATTCCTAAAGAACCTATCTTAGCTTAGCGGTGTGTGGTAGTGAAGAATCCCAATGCATTAGAGGGTGGTCTGAATAACTCATGTGTATTGCACCATGCATTTCTATCAAAAAAAGTGAAACACATATTACTTGTAAATGTGACATGTCCATGGAGTGGCATGTATGCTTGACGGTGAGATTAGGTGCAATGTTGTGTACCTGGCTACCTACATCTCAATGCTAGTTGTTACCTTCGAACCAAAATATGAGAAAGGGCCCTTAAATATTCTCCCACAATATTAGACACTTCACAACAATCTGTGTCAACTAGGAATATGTGATTGCATATATTCATTAAACATTAAGACAATTTATCTAAGAAGTCAAGCTAATTAGGAAATAATTAAAATACACCAAGTTAATTAGTCCAAGCCTTGTCGTCTACATTTCACTATGCTAGATATGTCAATGAAACTACCTCCATTGGTAACTTTTCCTTAATCATTAATGAATTAATTGATTAAGGATTTCAAGTACCAATAGCTAATTATATTAGAGGTATGTCAATAGGTTAATTCCTTACCAAATGTTAGCTTTTTAGCTCGGGAGGTACTCCACATGTGTGTCTTGTATGCGAGAGTTA
>ML804015.1:282911-293249 GCA_009831015.1 Picea engelmannii | reverse complement strand
CGGATGGTGCATCAACTGACAAACAACAACTGACAAAAGCACACTCCCTCTCAAATTGAGCAGTGAACCCCTCCTCCTCTGTTGTCGCTGCCATACCATCCTGCTGCTTCTTCTTCTTCTTGGGACATTGTCCAACATAGTGCCCCATCTCTCCACAAGCAAAGCATCTCACTATGCTCATGTCTCTCTCTTTCCCACCGCCACTCTGCTGTGGTTTGGCCCCTCCCTTGGGACCCTGTCTAGCACCATTGCCGACCTTCTTCTTGCCCTTTGTCCAAAGAGAAAGATCCTCATCACCCTCAGATATACGCTGCTTTCCTGAAGACCTAGAGCTACATCTCAGCTCCTCCTGTACGAAGTTGTCCCAAAGTCTCTCCCAACTAGGCATGACCTCCCTGGCCACAATACCTCGCACAAATGAACCCCAAGGTTTAGAGAATCCGTTTAAGGCTGTCCTCACCAAAAAGTCTGGCTCCACAATCTCTCTGAATGCTGCTAACTCATCTCGAATCTGTGTAAATCTGCCAAGGTATGAAGTCACCAACTCATAATTGAGCATCTGAATGCCCCTGAGTTTCTCCTGCAGAACCGTCTTCCGGTTCTTATTGGGACTCTGGTACAACTTGCACAATGAGGCCCACATCTCAAAGGCATAGTCCTTCCCAGTCAAGTGTGGTATGATGTGGTCTCTCACCGCATCACAAATAGTCCTCTTAGCCTTGGTGTTCCTCTTCCTGAACTCTGCTACCAACAAGGGAGCAGTGACAAGAGGAAGAACCACTGGAGCTTGAACTATATCCCATAGCTCAAGATCCTCCAAGACAAATATGATCTTGGTCTTCCAAGGGGACCAGTTGCTAGCTCCGTCTAGCCTATCCTCTGCCCTCATCTAGGATACCGACATGTTTGTCCACTGAAACTCACACTGATGCTACACACTGCAAAAGAGTACAACCTCACTCCTGTCAACATAGGTGTGAAAAGAGGCTATCCAACTACAGCCTCACTCCTGTCAACACAGGTGTAAAAAGAGGCTGTCCACAAATGTCCAAAACAGTCCCACAAAACTACTCACTTAATGCTCTACCAATCAACAAAACTTAGCCACCAAGGCTCTGATACCATGTAGATTTTTGAGGAACTATGAGGGTTCCCAACAGGCCTGTCAGATGACCTCTTGTTGGGCTCTAAGTTATGTCTCAAAAACTGTCCTTTGTTGCTGTTTTAGGATAGCAAACAGTCAAGTACTTTTCTGCCCCCAAACTGATGGTTAAGTGCTCTTTTGAGGTGCCCTTGCAAGTGTTTTCGTAACCGGTGGTTAGCACATGCAATATAATCAAAACAAATAACACTCCTCTAGATCTTTACAACTCTTAAATGTTGATCTAACAACTAAGCATGCATGAAATTTGGACACATGTATTTTTGGTCAACATGACCCTGGATAACCCCCCCCGGGGAAAACCAATTTAGAATGAAAGTATATATAAGTGATGTCTAAAGCATGAGATACAACAAGTATGCAAATACAATGGAACCTGATACAATAGCAACTTCTCTCGAGATGATTTGGAGTTCCAAGAAGAGATATGCGCCCAAGCTAAGTGCGCCCTCTTCCTTTGTTGCCAATCTCACTGAAACAATGTGCCCTTGACCCTCTGAGTTCTGATGAAGAATCCCTTGTACTCAAAGAAGCTCGTGTGCTACCTCTCCACTGAAACTGACGGATCTGCAATTGTCCAACTGTAGCTAGTGCCTGCTATGTGTGTGCCCTTCTCCAAGCAAGAAAAAACACCACAAATAAATGAGGGTCTAAGTCTCCATGAGCCCTCCATGGAAGGAGGCACCCAAGCTTCCCTCATCTAATGCCTCCATCCTCATCCTTTTGCTCCTCTCCCAACTCTCTTGGTGAACAAAACAAGGAATATTAGCATCTCCTTGCCCCTTGCGCCCCTCTTGAACCTCCATAAAGAAACCTAAAGTATGGATAGCTAGGATCACCCCATGCCATCTCTAATCAATGGTTGAGATCTCTCCAAAAGAATCTCAACTCAAAATCCACTTTGGGTTAAGTTCGCTAAGTTCACTTTATGTCCCTTCACTCACCCACAAGGTGAATTGATAGTCACTTTAGGCTAAAATTGACAAATTTCACTTTTGACTTAAATCTCCTAAGTCAAAGTGAAATTAGACCTAAAGTACAAGGCACAATGGTACAAATATCTCCCTCTTGTGGTTAGAGGCCCAAAACCACAAGGGGACCACTTTCCAAGGTACCCAAATCTCAACATCATTGAGGCTATCCGTTCAAATTTGTATGCTTCTGTACCTATTGCAATAATTGCAACTGTCTCAAAAGACGTGCTGCCTCGAAATTCGTGCAGACTCAAAAGACATGCCGCCTTGAAATATGTGTGACCTCAAAAGATGTTCTGCCTCAATTTTTGTGCTGCCTCAAAAGACGTGTGACTTGCCTTGGGAAGTGTGCCGTTGTTTTTCTTTTCTAAGCAAGCTGAAAAATCAGATTTGATTTTTCTCTTCACCTCACGTGACTTGTGAAATGAATTCTCATTGTGTCTTTTTCTTTACCCTCTCTATCTTTTGTCTTGAGCAATTTACCTAATCTCAATGGTCAAGATTAGATCGTGAGATCAACAGTTCTCTTTTAATTAAATCATTAAGTGACTTTAACTTAGTCACTTTATTAATTAAAAGTCACTTTATAAAAAGACATTCACTTTATTAATAAATTAATAAAGTGAATTCTAGGAAAGGTATATGATACATTTAATGACGATTTTCCCAAGTAGACACCCTTACGGAAATACCTATCCGAGCAACAAACACTAACACTCCCTCTTAGTGAGGAAGGCATTCTCCACCACTCTAAGCTTGTCTCTGAAGAAGACGGACTTTCCCTTGACCAAGGGCTTGGTGAAAATGTCTGCCAACTGCTCCTCTGTAGGAATATGTTGGAGCTGAATTGCTCCCTTCTGCACCCTGTCTCTGATGAAGTGGTATCTGATCTCAATGTGCTTTGACCTGTCGTGAAACACTGGATTCTCCAAGAGTTTGATGCAACTCTGGTTATCACAGTGGATCACAGTTGGCTCAAGCTCCTCACCAAACAATCCTGTGAGTAGCTTGCAAAGCCAGATGGCTTCACTACTAGCTAGACTGGCCGCCATGTACTCTGCCTTTGCTAAACTCAGTGCTACTGAAGTTTGCTTCCTGCTAAACCAGGAAATGACTACTGACCCCAAACTGAAGCAACACCCAGAAGTGCTCTTTCGATCTGTATCATTTCCTGCCCGATCTGAATCAGAGAACCCTTGCAACCTCACACAATCTCCACCAAGGTACTGCAATCCATATTCTACTGTGCCCTGCAAATATTTGAGCACATGCTTTGCTGCCACCCAGTGAACCTCCCTCGGCTCCACCATGAATTGGCTCAGGGTGTTAAAAACAAAACATATGTCTGGTCGAGTGTTGACTAGATACATCAATGAGCCAATCAACTGCATGTACTGTTTGGAATCTACCAACTCTAAAACTGAAGAATCAATCTTCTTCAGGTTGGTCACCATCGATGTGGCCATCGGTCTACTATCCTACATCCTAAATCTCTTCAGGATCTTCAAAGTATACTTCCCCTGTCCGAGGAAGATCTCGCCCGATCACTGCCAAACCTCAAGTCCCAGAAAATAATGCATCGGCCCGATGTCCTTCATCTCAAATTTTGACGCTAGATCTAACTTGCAACCTGCAATCAAAGTCTTTGCACCTGTCAGAATGAGATCATCCACATACAACACCAAGATGAGGATGTCAAATCCAACCAACAAGAAGTATAGGTTGGGATCTGCCTCACTCTTGGTGAAGGCCATGTCCTACAGATAACTATCAATCTTGGAGTACCAGGCCCTGGGTGCCTGTTTGAGTCCATACAAGGCTTTCTTAATCCTTTCATACATGTGTCTCCTTGTCATGGACCTCAAACCTCTGTGGTTTCTCAATGTAGACCTCTTCCTCAATAATGTCGTTGAGGAAGGCGGTCTTCACATCCATCTAATGGATGCCCCATCTCATCTCATAAGCTATAGAGACAACTGCTCGAATAGAGGAGTATCTGGCTACATGAGCAAAAGTCTCCTCGTAGTCTACTCCCTCTCTCTGAGAAAACCCACGAGCCATAAATCTGGCCTTGTAATTCTCCACACTGCCATCTGTTGCATGCTTTACCTTGTAAAGCCCCCTGGAAGTCACAATTGACTTCCCCTTTGGTCTCAACACAATCTCCTAGACATCATTCCTCATGATGGAGTTGTGCTCCTCCACCACAACATCTCTCCACACCTGTTGGTTGACTGCTTCCTCATAGCTGGAGGGCTCTGAGTCTATGATGCTGGTCATCAAGGCCATATACTGCGGAAATTTCCTTGGAGGTCTGCTCTCCCTGAATGTGGACTTGGGAGGCTCAACATGCTCCCGAGGTCTGCTCTCCCTAAATGTGGACCTGGGAGGCTCAACATGCTTCCGAGCATCCCGCAAGGTCTGCTCAAACCACCTGGGCCTCCTAACTGAAGTCGAAGGGGTTGACTTCTCCTCCACCTCCACTAGAGTTTGGCTTCCTGTACTGGAAGTCTCTACTCTCGGCTCATCCTTTGGGCCCACCTCCCATGGCCCCTCTGCAACTGTTGGTAGGTCCTGATATTTCCTAGATGCCAAGTTCTCCTTGAACTTGACATCTTGACTCACCACTCTCTTACGTTGATCTGGCAAGAACACTCTGTAGGCCTTCGAATCTTCACTATACCCCACCAAAATGCCCCTCTCCCCTGAGGGCTGGAACTTTGTCCTCTTCTCCACAGGAATGTGGATGTAGACTGGACAACCAAAAATCCTAAGATGTCCTATCTCAGGTCTGCTACCTGTGAATGCCTCCTCCGGTGTTTTACCTTCCAAAATTCGGTGTGGGTTCCTGTTCTGCAAATACACAGTTGTATTGCAGGCCTCTGCCCACAAAAACATAGGCAAACACTGGTCATGAATCATGGCCTTCACTGCACTGATGATAGACCCGTTCTTCCTCTCTGCAACCCCATTCTGCTGTGGGTTGTAGGCCACTGTCTTCTCCCTCTTGATCCCTTCCTCCTTGCAGAAATCAGTGAACTTTGTATAGGTGAACTCACCCCCGTTATCTGTCCTCAACACCTTGATCTTCCTTCCTGTCATGTTCTCCACCTGAGCTTTGAAAGCTCGGAAGTGACCGAAGACCTCGTCCTTGGTCTTCATGAAGTAGATCCAGGTCTTTGGAGAAGTCATCAATGAAGGTCACATAGTAGGATACACCCTTCACTAAAGCTACTGAAATAGGCCCTCCAACGTCTGAATGGATCAGATCCAAGATGCCCTTGGATCGAGTCTCGCTGCTAAGAAAGACTGCCTTGACATTCTTGCCAAGTGCGTAGCCTTTGCACACCCCATGTTGGTCCAAATTGAATTTTGGAAGCCCAATGACCATCTTCCTCAATAATGGTAGAGATCTGTGATGGAGATGACCCATCCTCCTGTGCCACAGATTGCACAAGCTCTCATTGGTGTGCAACAATGCCTATGCAGGCTAGCCTTGAAGTTTGTAAAGGTTCCCATCTCGAACTCCAATCCTCACAACAATATCTGGACTAGCTCCCTCTAGGCAAATGAACACCTGCCCTCTCCGAAAGTTAACCTCATAACCTTTGTACTCCATGACTGAAATGGAAAACAAGTTCTTCTTCAGGCCATGTACGTACAATATCTCTTGTGCATCAAAGGATCCTCCTGACTGAAGCTGGAACTGCATTGTCCGCTGACCTTGCACTGCATACTTGGCATTATCACCAAGCTGTATGTGTAGATGTGAGTCCTCCTCTGATAAACTGCTGAATAGCTCTCTAGCCTCTGTCATGTGGCGGGATGCACCACTGTCCAAGTACCATGCACTGCTGGGAGTAGTGATGGTAGAAAGACAAGACGCGAATGCACAATCATTCTCGAACTTAGATGCAAGTTCTCTCAACTGTGTCTCTGTTGTCGCTGCAACTGTCTGCGACTTCCCTTTGCCTTTCTTCCTCCGTGGACAGTGGACACTAAGAAGCGAAATGGCCATTCTTATGGCAGATATAGCATTTGATCTTGTTCATATTTCTCTTCTGCCCAGATTGTTGTCCCTCTCCCTAAATGTCAACCTTCTTGACAACTTTTACTTTGCTTTTCTTTGTCTTGCTGACGAGAGCTAAGTTGTCATCTGCTGCACCTCCTCCCTGCTTTCCAGATCTGGACTCTCTACTAGTCTCCTCTTGAATGCAGTCATCCCAAAGTCTCTCCCGCTTGGGGAGTTTCTCTCTGGCATAGATGTCCATGATGAATGGTTCCCAAGCCTTGGAAAACCCATTCAAAGCAACATTCACTAATTCTGCATCAAGTATTGTTTCTCCTACAACTGCAAGCTGGTCATGGATCTGTGTGATCCTCATAAGGTAACTGGTTACATTATCTGAGGTGGACATTATGCATTCTCTGAGCTTGGTTTTAAGGATCATCTTTCGACTCATATTGTCAATTTGAAAGAGTGACACAAGGGATTCAAGCATCTCCTTAGATCTGGTCTTCTCTGCAACATGTGGGATTAGATGATCCTTGATAGCTTCAAGGATCACCTTCTATGCCTTTATATCCTTCTTATCCCACGTTGCTCTGCACTGCTGGGTCTACCACTATTGGTGTACCCCCTGAGGTCTGCGTTGGAGTTGGAGGAGCGGTGGTCACGACTTCCCACAAGTCCTATTGCTTCAAGATCACTGTGATTCTTGCTTTCCAAGGAAAGAAGTTGGAAACCTCATCTAGTCGATCCTCAACCTTCACACTGGTTACTGACATGGCTAATTTGCACTGAATACAATACATCTGCTTTGTCTTTTAACCTGTTGAAGAGATGTGCACTGAATATATTAGATCTGCTTTTCTCTTAGAGCAAGAGCTCTGATACCATGTTAAATTTACTCTAGATCAGATAACTAAGTAAACAGATCAGATCTAAATAATTTGCTAATCTAATTAACTCTAGCATGCTGCGAAAAAAAAAAATGAGAAAAACAATCACACACAATACACAATAATTTTTCTGCTCTTCCAAATCAGTTCTTCATCAAATAACATCAGAACTTACAGGAGTTCCCTTCACAGGGAAAATGGCTCTGAGAAATTAAAACCGCAAACCAAATTTGCAAACCTGAACCACAACGTTGCCTCAATTTGCGTGTTGCCAATCATTGAGGCTGTCAGTACAAATTTGTATGGATCTGTACTTGCTGCAATAAATGCAAATGCCTTGAAAGACGTGTTGCCTTGAAATTCCTGCAGCCTCAAAAGACATGCGCCTCGAAATCCGTGTGACCCCAAAAGAAGTGTTGCCTCGATTTTCATGCTGCCTCAAAATCCATGGGGCCTCAAAATATGTGTTGCCTCGATTTTTGTGCTGCCTCAAAAGACGTGCGACATGCCTTGGGAAGCATGCTGCTATTTTTCTTTTCTTGTCAACCTAAAAAATCAGATCTGATTTTTCTCTTCACCTCATGTGACTTGTGAAATGAATTCTCATTGTGTCTTTTCCTTTACCTTCTCTGTCTTTTGTCTTGAGCGATTTACCTAATCTCAATTGTCAAGATTAGATCATGAGATCAACGGTTCTCTTTTAATTAAATCATTAAGTGACTTTAACTTAGTCACTTTATTAGTTAAAAGTCACTTTATAAAAAATTATTCACTTTATTAATAAATTAATAAAGTGAATTCTAGGAAAAAGTATAGGATACATTTAATGACGATTTCCGCAAGTAGACACCCTTACGAAAATCCTTGTCCGAGCTACAAACACTAACAGGAATCCCAACTTTGGGGTTGCCTAGAGCTACTTCGTTTGCGAGTCCAATGTTGTATGCCCTAGGTCTTGAAACGACTAAGCCTCGTGGGTCTCAAGGAGGTCAATTGTGTTGAGATTTATAAGGGTCCACAGAAGAGTTGATGGAATCAAATCTCACCCAAATTCTGAAATAGCCTCCTCACAAGTGCGCTAGAGAGAAAGTGAAAAACCCAATCACAAGTGTTGAGAAACAAACATACACAAGTGCATCTAAGAGAAAGATGCCAATCATAAGAGAGAATGCCAAAATTAAGTGCCCTTAGGATTATAACACTTTGCATTTTAGATCAAGAAGTTTACAATATGATATGACACAAATGAAAGCTTGAATTGTGTATTTATACACAACTCAAGTGAGTTGTCCTTTTAAGAGGGGGTTATGGGCCCACAAAACAAGGGCACACACCCCAAGAGGGTTATTGAGCCTATGTATCAAGTTTGACTAGGTTGACCTTAACCATACCTAGTAATACAGTAAAAGAATAAATAATATGGCCTTAGCCAAAATTACGAGTAATAATGATACAAGAGTAGTGGCAATATTTATAGATTACACTAATAATTCCAATATTTTCCCTTAAGCTGAGCAAGGGCCATAGAGAGATGCCATTATAGCACAACATCCCTCCTAAATGGAAAGTCTTCCCCACCAATACGATGTCGCAAACTAGTGATGGTGGACCTTGACAAGATTTTGGTGATGATATTTGCACGTTGATTAATTGAAGGAGCAAAGATGGACACAATATGTCCAACAACATAGAGATGACAAATATAATGCATCCAAAGCTGAGCATGTTTAAATTTTCGATGGTATATAGGATTATGCATATGTTTGATGGTACTTTGATTGTCACAATAAAGAAGGGTGGGGCCCTTTTGAGGAAGACCATGTGGATAAAGAATCATCCTCATCTGGACAAGATGCTTCCCAACGATGACAACGTTGGCATACTTAGCTTTTGTAGAAGATAGAAGTTAGAACCATAGTCTATTGCTTCTTAGAACACTAGGAAATTGGTGCAAAACCAAGAGTAAACAAGTAACTAGACATGGAATGACGCCCATCAAGATCATTGGCACAATCTGCATTAGAGAATCCTTGAAGATGAGTAGGGGCTCTTGTTGCATAGTGAATACCCATATGAGTGGTGCCCTTCAAATAGCACAAAATATGCTTGACCACCTGCCAGTGACTCTGATGAGCTGCCTATAGATATTGTGAACACAAATTGACGACAAATGCAATATTTGGTCAAGTATGAGTAAGGTAGAGAAGATTACCCACTATAGAGTGATATATAGTAGCATCAAATAAAGGAGAGAGATAATCTACCTAAAACTTCATCCCAGTGGTAAGAGGGGTGCTAACCATCTTACAAACCTCCATCCTGAAGCATTGCAACAAATCTAGAGCATACTAAGGTTGAGAGAGAGACAAATTCGAGAGGTAGAATCGATAATTTGAATGCTTAGAAAGTAGTGAAGCAAACCAAGATGAGTGATTTCAAACAACTCCTGAAGCATGAGCTTTAGTTCTTTAATCTAAGAGGTTGAGATGTGGGTCAAAAGCAAATCATCCATGTAGAGCACAATGATAAGGATACAATTATCTTGATGATAAATGTAAAGGTTGGACTCACTTTTGAAACGAGAAAATCCACAATTGAGAAAAAAATTATGAATCTTATCATACCAAGCACGAGGTGCTTGCTTTAGTCCATATAAAGTTTTTTTAATTCTATTGACCAATGGTGTTAAACCTTCTTTAACAAAGCCTCGTGGTTGTTGCATACATATTACTTCTTGAAGATCACCATGAAGGAAAGCACGTTTTGTTAGAATATGAAAGATGTGTGCTCGTTTTACCATGGACAATACCCTTGTCACCCAACCATAGGCCGAAGCCACCCTCTTAGCACCTTAACCTTGACAGAGAATCATTCCGGAAGCAAACCCTAGGCTAGATAGCCAAACAAAGGGTAGTGCACCTTTCCTCAAGGATAGCGCACCAACAAGAGCTGATCAGATAGTCCAAACCCTAGCCAAGAGATAGTCCAAGCCAAACGTGATCTACTAGCTGCAGTAGCTGCAATGGCAGCTCTCCTCAAACCTGCGCACAAGACTGGGCACTGCAATTCTGAGACTGCCTGCCAGAATGAGAACTGGCCTCCTGTATTTATACTAATTCTGGCTAACTGCCTGGGCTGACTTCTCATTCTGGGTATTTGTCTGTTCAGTATATATTATTATTTCTGGTCGACTTCTTCTCTTGGAGGCTAATAACCTAATATAAATTATCTTCTTGAGCCGACAAGTCTTCTAGGGTTATTAGCCAACTCATTAGGGTTTCTTCTTGCTTCCTGGAGTAT
>ML804015.1:226365-253966 GCA_009831015.1 Picea engelmannii | reverse complement strand
GAAAGTAAATGTGAGACTAATTACTAGATCCACACTGACCAGGCCCCTTTCGAGGTCGCTGAGGGGATGGTTTATTTGCCAAATTGAAATTGCGGAAATGAAACTAATCTAGCAATTAGTGTTCTACTTGCAAAGGGAAAATTTAATCTAAGCTAAAAATTTGCAAAAATGACACAACCATCGAACGCACCGCTCCCCCCAGGGGGAATGAAGAACGGGAACTTGTAGCCCCACTGATTTTATTATGATCTTTGCACAATGCTTATGGAAGTGACTTGTGACCATTCATTAGGGGGATCACAAGCCTTTACAATGCTTTACAAAGAGTTATGAAGTAAAAATGGTGCTCCCGGGGGTCCCGGATGCTCCTAATCCGCCCAAAACGGATAGAGTTTCCTCCTATCTGTTCATAAAACAGCGAACAAAGGATGATAAAGGATGCCCAAAAACACTTTGGAAGTGTCTTGGGTTATGAGTCAAATCCAAAAAAAATTCTAAGTTAAATTCTACAAAATTCGGCAAAAAGGAACTAAGGAACTCAAGCTAGAAAGCTAGTTTCCTTAGGGTCTTTTGTGGCTGTTCTAAAATAGAAATATCAGAGCACTTAGATTGCCAAATATGAACTTTAAGAGATCTTTTAAAACAAATCAATTTTTAGCCTTTATATTTAGAAGTAAACTGCTTGCAAAAAATTGACTTTTCTTGAACTAGATCTAGTTTAAGATAACAAATTGAAACAAGAACTCTAGATCTGATCCTTTAAACCAACTTACTACTTAGATAAGAAAGATTTGAAATCTGAAATGTATCTAAGATAAAGTAAGCAACTAGTAACCCAAACGATTTTAAATTTCTTTGAGAAAGAGTGAGGGGAGGAAATTGTAGCCTTGGAACCCTTGGGCAATGGAGTCTTTAGATGAGCTAAGGAGGGATTGAGTCTTTAGATCCTTGAAGTTGTGGGGAAACAAGCAATTTTCATCACCACTCCAAGCTATGAGAACCTGTAAGCCTTAAAATATTTACACATAAACTTGTTAACAAAATGGTGTCATCTACATAAGAAACTTGAAGAGTATGTTAGTTAAACAAAACACACATACATATCAAAATCTCTAAATATAAATGAACAATAGGACTAACAAGCAGCTAGATAAATCCTATCCTTCAAGATGATAGCATCCCTTCAAAAGCCAAGATAACAAATTTAAAGAAAATTTTAGATCAATATCACCTCATAGATCAAGCATAGATTGGCATCAAGTATCCACACACATGCATAACACACCTTCTTGACCTCCAAAGTCTTTCTTATTCACATATGAAAAATATTACAATAATAAGCCTCTCACCCAAGCTCCAACTCGCAAGTAAAGGGAGAGCTCACTCTTATTTATAGTTATTTGGGTGAAGTTCCCAATGAGGGGGGGCGCATGGCATCTCAAAGGAGGGCGCACCATGTGGTAAGAGTAGGGCTGCCAAGTGTGGGATGAGGGCTGCCACCTCTCCCACACTTAAACACTTGTCAGAGCAAAGCCAAATGGGGAGGAGGGTGCGCCACCTCTCAAGAGTGTGGGCTGCCACCTCAAGGGTGCGCCACCTCTCCAAGAGGGGCACACCTCCTAAAACACATGTGCCAAAATCTTCTAAGATCCAAACTCAATCACTTGCCAATCAACATGATCTTGTCCCCCTTGACTATCTCTTTGACTTTGTGCCTTTATTTTGTCTTCAATCTTGTCCCCACATATCTTTTTATTTTTGCCTTGGCTGATTTTTATTGAATTAAAATGACCTTTTTGGGTTTTTGAGAGTAAAATTAATTTTAAGTGATTAAAATCACTAATTTTACTCAAATAAGTGGGTACTTAGGTAACATGGGTACTCTAGGTCCACAAATGAGCATCCCCATGGCCTATTTGGTGCCCAAATACCACTTTTTTAATGTATCTTTATTTTTTAATTAAAAATTGTCGAATTTTGGCAATTTTTTAATTAACTGAAAAAATTAAAAAATACTAGGGGGGACTTAATACATTTCCATAAGACTCTAGGAGGATGTTTAGCATGGTAATATACATCAGACACTAGGCTTAGATCCATGCTCAAGCCTAACCATGAGCATATACTCTAGCTCTGGAGGGATTGAGTGAAAAAACTCATAAATTATAAATCGCCTAAAAATGGCAAAATATAATTAGTAAGTGAAAAAACACTCCAGAGTATAACTCACGCTTAGGACTTAAGGTGGCTAAAACCTTTTACAAATTCATCATGCAAACACCTCTTATTACAATTTTTTATGGAAAATGTAGAGTAACATGGTGGTCTTTATGACCAGCTGAACTTTTGAACTCTGAATTTTGAACAAGTGATGTTCAAACTTTGGCGGCTCGCTAGAAGTCCATCTCAGTGCAACTTTGATGGATAACAAGTCCCTCAAAATTAGGCCACAAAACAAGCCTCTAACAATAGGAAACTCAAAAATAGCAAGGCATCTCTAACTAAGGCGGCGCATGGGTTTTAGGGATAAGGTGAATTCCAAAGATAGAACCATAACTTAAGATCTCAAAATAGCAAAGTAGATAAGTTTATTTTAGAAGAGGACAAGGCACAAAAATAGCAAAGTGGATAAGGCATTAAAATAGCAGAATGGATAAGATTAATTTTAGAAGAGTAAGGCACTAAAATATCAACCTTATCTCTAAGCTAGGCACCTTATCTCATCTTATCCTACATTATCTCAAATCCAAGAATAGCAAGACGTGTGGATTAGGTTACTCTACCCTCACGTCAATGGTCAACAGGAGGTCAAACAAGGGATCATCAAGGAGATCGCACCCATCAAGGTCATATGCAAGCCCTCTAGGGTTTAACACCATCTAAAAATAGCCAACATCTCAATGTGGGCCCACTAAGCTAAATATAAACCATGCCAAAATGCAACCACTTGAAAATTCAAAGTGCTCGGAATGGCCTGAAATAGGACACTGATGTTGCTTCCCACACTGGGTCCCCAAATGTCCAGTCACCTGCGATAAATAGACCATCCTCAGAATCTGATGAAATTCACACCATAATCGAATCCTTCAACTAGGTCCTCACATATGAAATCAGATCAGCAATCGGACCACTCTCCAAAATCTGCTAAAAATAGCAACTTCTCAAATCTGCCTAGAAATAGAAACCCATGCGCATCTCCCCAAAGGATGTCCAAAACTATGATAAGATCATGCAAAATATGACACTGCAAACTCACCCTGATCACACCCCCTGTGGTTCTTCAACCTCCCATACTCACGTTGAAAATTCCACTGAAATTGTAAGTATGGGGCACCTTCTCTGCTAAATCACTTGTCCATATGTACTTATGATATATCCTCTACATGTATCTGTGTGAAAGTAACCTGTCCGAACTCTATCCAACCATCTATCCCTGAATAATAAAGACACGTGACCATGTGCCAAGTCTAAAGGGCACTCCACAAACTGTCGATGTTGCGTCAGTGGACCAACTAACCAATCCACACCCCGTAATGTACCCATGAATCGTCAATGTTGAATAGTGAACTATGCAACAATGAGCTCACTCCAAATGATATCCATGAATGCACTGTAGATTAACACTCGGATTTATAAGGTCAAATCTGGTGTTAACACTACCAAATCACCAAAAATGTCATAGTACCACCAGGCGAGAATAAAATATTCCAAGAGTGCAAAATTTAACAATGACATCATGGAAGGGAAAGAAATTAAAACAAAATCATAAAAACAAAATAATATGCAGTTGTTGGGATCAGTCCAGTGGCTACGAGATTGTCCATGTCATTATTTCACAACTCTGCCCATCCCTCAAATGGTATCTCAGGCTATGGAGCATCCATCTCCCATCCATTGTACCCCTGTTGTGGCAGATTTTTGGCTTTTGATATATCCAGGGACAATGTAGGAATCTTTTTGTTTAGAGGTCAGTTTGAAGGGTTATGAGGGCAACTCTAGAAATGTTCATGATGCTCCCTCATGGCTTGACCAACTATGTGTCTGGACTCTGGATCAATCTCCACTCTGTCGACATTGTTGTGAGTGGGCCAAGGGAGTCAAAGATGCCACAAGAGGATCCCAACACATGGTATAGGGGGCTCCACCCCAAATCCAGAAGATGGAAAAGGTGGGCAATGTATAGCTTGACTTTCTAGAACTGCATAATGATCTACAAAGAGAGATTGACACGGATGTTCCAAACCTACAAAAAAATCTCTTAACAACGGCTTTATTAAATAACAATGTTTCTTCTTTTCCATATTAGAAACAAGGTTTTGATTCTGACAAGTTAATAAGAAAACTGAAATTCGAGGAACAGATATATTTTATCTCCTAGTTGCTTTCTAGGAAACAGGATTAGGAGACAAATGGCCACAGAAGGCCAAAACTCACTTCCACGAAGACTTGGCAAACAAAAATAACCATAAAAGATGCTTGAGCGGTTCTAGTCTATTGCAAAAGGGGCATTTAGAATGACGAATAGCCAGATGAACAAGGCGATGGCTAGTAGTAAGGCCTCCTAGGATACAAAAGTTGAAGAAACTTCATTTCTTTTGTATGGTCCCAAGTTGACTCATCTTTGGCTCATGGAGAATAGTTTTGAATCCTGATCACATCGTCACTCATCAGGGGAGTAATCAATGTGGCCAGATTCAGAAAAGATGACGAGCAGCCAAAGAGCAGTTAGATCAAATCCAAGGCAAGAAGAGAACACTAACAAAAATAGAAAAGTTAAGATTAAAAAAAAAACCACAAAAAAAGGAAAGTCGATAAGAAGCAAACAATTGGTAGAAAGCAACATGGAGTTGATTGAGAAATGTCGAGGCCAAAATTTAGCAAGTGGCCTAAAGGGAGCATAAGATGTGCCAAATAAAGAAAGGGTGTGTCGACAGAAGCGAAGTAGTTGAAGGAAGAGCCTTGGAGGTAAGACCATAAAGGGATTGCACAAAAGATGCATAAGGAAGAGAGATGTCACACCTCTGCTCCTGCAACCAAGTGTGTGGAAGACCATGAATGAAAGTAGAAACAACCATTCCAGGCAAGTGCTCTTGGATATGAATATTGACATTTGCAAGAGCTAGAGAGAATTGAACAGAACCAATACCAACCCAAATTCTGCAATAAAGAGAAACATAAACCAGCACTAGGGCAGTGTTATTGGAGATATTACACACACCTAGGATTTTCCTTTCATTTTCTTTTCCTATGTTTATTTGGCTATGTTGAGAGTCCTTTAGACTGAGATATTCTCCCCTAGACAAGGGTGCCACATACCCTCCAGTCAACTCTCAGTTATCATTCAGTTAGACTAGTTGAGTGAAGTGTTGCATGTCAACTTTGGTTTTATCACCAAGTGTTGCATGCTAACCTCGGGATCATCACCAGTAATGCACACTTGCATTGGGATCATCACCAGTAAATTGCATTCCACATGTGTGAGTTATCTTCTCCTCATTTCAGTCTGGTTTGACTAGTTAACTAACGACCGCATGGCTAGTTAACTAGGACTAGGTGGCAGTTGACACCAGTGACTGCCAGTGTGTGTCAGTCTCTCTAGAACACTCCTAATGCTCATTAGTTGACCACTATGGCGAATTAGTTGTGTAATATAGAGTATATCACTTATATTGTATCATTTTTCTCATTCGATTAATATAAATGTTTTCATTCTTTCCTCCATTTTTGTCTCTTCTCTTTACACCATTGCATGTTGTGTATGCTTCATTGTTAGCTAGATCTTTTGTGCAGGTATCTCAGAAACTCTACATGGTATCAAAGCCCACCCACAAGATGCTAGCAAGGATCATCACCAACACTCTTTTGTAGGTACCGAAGACAGAACAAAGCAACAGGAAAGATGGAATTCCCCGCATCTGCCATTCTAACGCCATATAACTATTTCGAATGGAAGACAAGAATTATACTCAATCTCAAGGGTAAAGGCTTGTACCGGATAGTCATGGCCATAGAAGCATAACCCACCTCAACATTGGAAAAATCCACGTACCTAAATCGCATGGACGAGGCTCACGATCTCCTATGCATTTTCTCCCAACCTATGGTTTCACATCGATGCATGCAAGACACCAAATGAGATTTGGACCACCTTGGCTAGTCTCTTTGGAAAGCAGGATGAAATGAGGGGCCATTTGCTCGAAGTGGAAATAAACTCCTTGGATCCGAAGAACTTTGACAATCTCCAAGATTTCTTCACGAAATTTAAATCTCTCCTCCGTGAATTGAAAGATTGTGGTATCGACAAATCCAAACAGGAAAAACAACTAGTTCTTGCTATCATGGAAAAACTTGGACCAGAATTTAGAGTATTTGTCCCCACATTTTATTCTACCAGATTCACCACAAGAGCAATCTGGACCATGCCTTCATTGTCATAGTTTATTGAGGCTTTGACACAGGAGCAAGATAAGCTCATTCAAATGGGCATAATCAAGGGCCCAAAGGCACATGCACTTGTTGTGCATGATGGCAGTAGCTCTCAAAATCCTAAATCCAAAAGGAAAGGCAAAGAAAAGGCACATGGAGATCCAAAGAAGGAAGGGTACTCCAAACCCTTCAATGATTCCTCTAGTTCCAAAAAGGTGGAAAAAGCAAGCAAGTGAAGAACCGTGGTTACTGCAATTGCAGAAACTATCCAAAATCTGCATGCATGAAGAAGCAGATTGATCACATGGCACAGATTCTTCAGAATAACAACCTCGGGGATCACATTCCCGAAGTTGCCAAGAAAAAGTTAGAAGATCAAGCCCCTAAGAAAGGTAATTTTCATGCACTAGTAGCTATTCATTCTTAACCTGACGCATGGATTGTAGATTCAGGCGCTTCCCACCACATGGAAAACACAAAGGATATTCTATCTTATGTAACTGCATGCATGGGGCCTCCTATCCTCATGGAGGATGACTCTCTAATCGAGGTCACTTAACTGTGCCAACTACATCCATAACAGATCCCCTCACAGATCTATCAAGGATCAGACTCCTTTGGATGCTTGGAGCGGCAACAAATTGGAAGTCACCCACTTCCGTATCTTTGGATCACGAGCACGGGCCCGCATTCCCTTCGAGAAGAGGAAAGCACTATATCCACAGAGTACTGCATGTATTTTTGTTGGCTACCCAGACAGTGTGAAAGGATACAGACTTATTGATCCCTCTATAGACCAGCTCATCATTGAGCGCGGTGTTCAATTTGAGGAAAGTCTCTCACATACTCCACGAGAGCCGCATGCAGATACTCTTGTCCTTCCAGCAGTTCGAGATGATGAATCTACACATTCAGAATCCACTTCAGATCTAAGTTCGATACAGAGTCGGAGGATTCGGAGCATTCAGATGCAGATTCAGTACATGCAGATGAGGAACCAGAGCAGATGCCCAAATGGACACAATCCACACTTCAAGATGCAGGAGATCTTGTTCGGGATCCAACGGATCCAAGGAGAACCAGATCTCAGTATGAGGATCCTCCTCATGTACTCCCACGATGCCTCCGCATTGTTACATGGTTCAGTCTTCAAACCCGCAGACCTACAAAGAGGCTGCAGGGAACCCCTTCTGGGAAGCTTCCAAGCAGGAGGAGTACAACTCTCTCCTCAAGAACCAGACTTGGGATTTGGTTCCACTTCCTTCAGATAGGAAGCTTGTCAAATGCAGATGGGTTTACGGGACCAAAAAGGTAGTGGACGGACAAGTGAGTGTTGATACTGAGAGGGGGGGGTGAATCAATATCAAGTATAATTTATCACTTTTTACAACTTTACTTTCCAATCAAATAATATACACAATGAAGAGCAAAAGAAGAGATACACAATGCACAATAGATATAAGTTGAAATCCATTGAATGTTTTTCCTATATAATAAAAGATTTCATTCAAAGGAAGCTACAACTTCCAAGTTCTCCAGCTCCAACTGGAAGGAGGATCCAACCCCCTAATTTACAGGTTCCAACCTTAAGGAAGCTACAACTCCCTAGATTCTCCAGATCCAACTGGAAGAAGGCTCCAACCCCCTTTTCCTTGCCCCTCCCTTCCTCCCTTGAATATAAATGATAGAATCAACATGTTGTTGTTACTGTTACTGATACATCATCACCATCAAATTGGGTCCACTTAGAGAACCTAGGTTCACATGGGTCCACACATAAGCCCCAACAACCACATAGAACCTTGTGCAAAGTATCAACCTTCCATACTATAGCAAACCCATAGAAATGATCAAAAACATCACCATAAGACTAGAAAATATCCTTCATAAGAGCTCCTTATCCTCCCAGTTCCTTCACCACCAAACTTGTGCTAAGAGATCACAAACTTGGATACTTAAAAAATGCGAAAAATCCATCCAGTATTTATAGTAGTTCTATCCCTATTTTTATTTTCTAGGCCGACCTAGCTGAACTGTCCTCAATTTTCTGGCTGGGTTGTCGTACGTAAAAATTCATATCTCCTCATTCCTAGGGAGTTAGAGGAACTTCCATATACCGTTGGAAAGGTCTCGGAATAAGCTTTCCAACCATGTAACTTGTGCTTCCATTTGAGCTATTTATGTAGGGTAAAATTTCCCTCAAAGATAGGGTATCCAAATTGACCACAAATAATGCTTTCGACAATCTTCATCTTGCAATCTTGATCTTGGACATATTTAGGCTTCTTCACTTGACTGCTTCTTCTAGGGTTAATCAATGACAACCAATTTCCAGCAATGAGCAGACACAAGGAAAGATTGGTTGCCAAGGGATTTTAACAGATACACAGGATCGATTATAATGAGACTTTTGCTCCAGTAGAAAAGTTGGATTTTATCAAGTTAGCCCTTGCCATTGGAGCAGCCAGGGGGTGGCAAGTACATCAAATGGATGTGAAGAATGATTTTCTTCACGGGGATCTCTCAAAGGAGATTTATATGGAGTTGCCACCTAGATTCATACAAAATTTATCTTTAGTGTGCCGACTCAAAAAGTCGCTATATGGCCTCAAGCAGGCTCCTAGAGAATGGTACGCAAAGATGGACTCCTTGCTCTCCAATAATTTTGTCAGATGCAAATCTGATCCAAATGTCTACATGTTCAGGACCACTGACTCACTTTTGATCCTAGTTCTGTATGTGGACGGTCTTTTGATCACCGACAGCTTGGTTTTAGCGATTGACTCGGTCAAGGGCATTCTTCATGACAGGTTTTCAACGACAGACATGGGTCCACTCCATTTCTTTCTTGGTCTCGAGATCAACCAGTATGCTTCAGGCATAAAGCTATCTCAGGCTAAGTATGCCCGGGATCTCTTGGAGAGATTCCACATGACCAACTGCAAGTCTACACCTACACCTTTCTTATCTGGGGTTAGACTTGAGGATGGTCGAGATACACCAGTGGTGGAAAGCACCTTGTATCGACAGCTTGTGGGGAGCCTTTTGTATCTCACCCACACCTGACCAGATCTATCATATTCAGTAGGGGTAGTCTCCAGGGACATGCAGGAGCCTCATGAGTTACACTAGAAGGTTGACAAGCGCATCCTCGGATACGTTCAGGGCACCATCAGTTATGGGATCCACTATGCATCAGGTTGCAAGTTGGACCTCACAGGATTCATCGATTCTGACCGAGCTGGCGATGGAACTGATCACAAGTCCACATTCGGATACACTCTCAATTTGGGTTTAGGGCCTATCTGTTGGTCGAGCAAGAAGCAGTCTGCTATTGCTCTATCTTCAACCGAGGTTGAGTAAAGAGGAGTAGTTAACATTACCATCCAGGCATTGTGGCTACAAAATTTCCTTACAGAGTTGGGAATGCAGTTCCACAGACCGACTGTCATTTGGTGTGACAACTAGAGTACTCTCAAGTTTTGCAGAGACCTAGTGCAGCGGCAGCGGACAAAACATATCAAGATCCATATGCACTACATCAGAGATCTAGTCCATGAGAGGATCATCGACCTGCAGTTTTGTCCTTCCTCTTAACAGACTGTTGACATCTTCACCAAGACTTTCACTGAGAAGAAGTTTCACTCTCTGCACGATCATCTTGGAGTGAAGGACACAGTTGCCTAGCAATTGTCTTTCTCTTCTTTTNGTTCCCCATGAGGTTTTCCCTCTTTCCTCACTTTATTTCAGTGTTCATTAGTTGAATTGTTCATGGGTACCTAACATGGCCTATGTTGTCGAGACTCATTCATTATGTATACTTCCTAGTAGTGTTCAGGGGGGTATTGAAGATATTACACACACCTAGAATTTTTCTTTCATTTTCTTTTCCTATGTTTATTTGGCTATGTTGAGGCTCCCTTAGTCTGAGATATTCTTCCCTCATTGAGGATATTCTCCCCTAGACAAGGATGCCACATACCCTCCAATCAACTCTCAGTTACATTTCAATTAGACTAGTTGAGTGAAGTGTTGCATGTCAACTTTGGTTTTATCACCAAGTGTTGCATGCTAACCTCGGGATCATCACCAGTAAGGCGCATTCCACATGTGTGAGTGATCTTCTCCTCATTTCACTCTGGTTTGACTAATTAACTAATGATCGCATGGCCAGTTAACTAGGACTAGGTGGCAGTTGACTCCAATGATTGTCAGTGTGTGTCAGACCTCTCTAGAACACTCTTAATGCACATTAGTTGACCATTATGGTGAGTTAGTTGTGTGATACAAAGTATATCACTTGTATTGTATCATTTTTCTCATTCGATTAATAGAAATTCTTTCATTCTTTCCTCCATTTTTGTCTCTTCCCTTCACACCATTGTATGTTGTGTATGCTTCATTGTTAGCTAGATCTTTTGTGCAGGTATCTCAGAAACTCTACAAGTACAACACTTGAAGAGAAATCATCTAAGAGGAGTGAAACCCTAGAGAGAGAGAGAGAGAACCCAAGAACAAATGAATCCAAGCATAAGAGAGTGCAACACTTGATAGGTACCCTTAGGCAAATTACTTTATTAAGGATGAGAGAGAATCACATGATAAATTACAATGAGTTGGGTATATATACACAACTCAAGAGGTGGGGCGTTTTCCCCAAAAGGGGTTATGAGCCTACATGTACAAGGTCAGTCTTACCCAAACCTATAAATATAATAGTGATTACAGTGTAAGGTCAGTGATCGCGAAAAGAAAAGCTTACATCATGTTCAACATCTCCCCTTAAGATGAACAAGGGGCCACTGAGAAAAATGAGGAATACAAAAGAGAGTTGGTGTATAAATACACAACTCAATATAAGGTTAGTTGTGGCCAAAAATGGGAGTCGGTGTATAAATATTAAATACCCAACTCAATATAAGGTCATTCATCGCCAAAAACGAGAGTGGGTTTATAAATAGTAAATACCCAACTAAATATAAGGTCGGTCATTACGAAAAAGAAGATTACACCGCTATTTTCAACATTCCCCTTTGATTTGAACATGGGAGCACAGACAAAAGGTGTTACATCACAAGAATCACATCCCCCCTTGATGTTGAACATGCGCCACATAGAGAAGACATTACATATCATACCCCCTAAACGCCATATCCCCCACACCAGTACAATTCCACAAGTTGATGAAGATAGTCTCTAGTAGAGGCATAAAAAAGAATTCTGCAAAATAGGATCTAGAGGAGTCGAAAATAAGCTCTTTGTCATCAACAACGGTTTTCCCAATCATTGTAGGCAGATCAACATCATATGAGGAGAGAGACCACTATAACATGTTGAGAATTATCTATATGTGAATCATCGGTAAGAAGCAATGGAAAAGATCATGGCGTACCATAAGTAGAAACTTCATTAGAGAAGGTGAGGAAGTACTTATCTCCCAAAACAAGTGGTATAGGCCCATGAATGTATTATGTAACTATGAACCAACACAAGAGGCTAAGAAGCATGCCTCACATCACAATATCTTGAGGCAACCACTTTAAAACCATCATCTATGTCCTTGATAGGCCATCAGTAGCTGGAAAGGAAGGGGCCCATATGCAGAGTGCACAAGTAGATGTGCACTGTCAGATACGTCCATCAGGTTCGACAATAGCGCAAAGAAGAAGCCTCTATAAAGTCTTCAAAAGTTGCCTTGATAGGCCCAACAGAAAAGGAGGTACCAACTTCTTCCTAGAAAAGATCTTCAATGTGCCACCTTTTATTGCATAACAAAGGAAGGAAGAGTGCATTAGCCTTGAAAGAGGGTTTAAACCCAGACAAAATACATTGGCCTAAACACTAGGAAAAGCCTTGTTAAACCATAGAAAAAGTGTGTTGGCCTTGAAGGAGGGTTTAAACCTTAGGAAAAGCCCTAGGAAACACTAAAAAAAGTGATGATTAGGCTTACACCCTAGGAAACCCAAGTTCTACAGTCGCAAAGAAGCCTTAAGCAAAGCCACTAGCCAAAGTCTTTTAGATCAACTACTGAAATACGTAAGTGAGATTCACACTCACTCTGATACCATGTTGAGATTCGTAAGAGATAGCAAGAGAATTGAATGGAACCAACACAAACCTAAATTCTGCAATAAAGAGAAACATAAACCAGCACTAGGGCAGCACAGTGATTGAAGAGAAATCAGCCAAGAGGAGCACAACACTAGAAAAAGAGTGAACCCAAGAACAAGTGCACTAGAGAGAGAAATAAACCCAAGCATAAGAAAGAGCAACACTTGATAGGTGCCCTTAGGCAAATCACTTTATTAAGAATCAAAGATAATCACATGATGATATATTACAAATGAGAGTTGGGTATATGATATATTATTTTTCTAAGACTCGGCACTCTTAGTTTCAGATCTCAATAGATTTTATTAACCCAGAAAAGACAACAACAAATCCTTATCTGATTTATAAATCTGTAACATCTACTGAGTCAATAACTTGCATGCACAAAGGAATAAATCAGAAACACACACACAGAAAATATCAACACCAGATATACCCTGGAAACCCCAACCTCCAGGGAAAACCAGCAAACGAGGGTTTATTCTTTGCTTCAGCAGATCAGAAAAAATAATTACAACTATGTCAAACCTGGCAGCTTCATACACAGAAAATATGCCTGGAAATAAACAGATCTGAACCTTTGTCTTCAAGTTTCTGCCTCTTGTCTGTAATCTGCAGTTTAGATGGCTGTAGGTGAAGTTGTGGGCTCTCACAGCCCTACGATCTAAGTCTGTATGCAGCGGCTAGCGATGGCTTAGCCTCTTCCACCTCTAGGCACCAAAGTCTGCCCTATACTCGGCCCTTACACCTGCACTTCACCTTCTAAATCAGCAGATCGACCTCACTTGGCTTCAACACTAACAGATCGGCCCTTTTCTTCTGTTCAGTCACGGCCTCAAGAAACAGCAGCTCCCTAAGGCTCGGCCCCTTTTCTCCTTTACAGTGTCTACTTGGCACCTGCAATATTCAAGAGAGAAACCCTCTCTTTTCCTCTTTTGATCTGCAGCAAAACCCTCTAGGTATCACTCACAACTCAATGAGTCAAATCTAAATTGAATCTCCCTCAAGTCACCTATCCTTTTAGATCTCCAACCTAGGAATTAAGGGCTGAGATTAAATCTCAAGTCCTCCTCATCAATGGTCACGATCTAATCAAGAGTTCACTAGATCTTATCTAGACTCTTCTAGAAAGGAAAGTAACTAAAGTGATTAATAAGTGAAATTTCCTAAGTTAGACTTGGGAAATATTTAATTTTCACTTAACCACTTTAATTAGTCACATTTCACTTAATAAAATTTACATGGCTAGGAGATTAATACTATCCGAGCTACAAACTTAACATAATATATATACACAACTCAAAAGGTAGGATGCTTTCCCCAAGAAGGTTTATGAGCCTACGTGTACAAGGTTAGCCTTGGCCAAACCTAAAAATATAGTAATGATTACAATATAAGGTTGATCGTGACTGAAAGTGAAGCTTACACCATTTTCAACACTGAACGGATAAAGATGTGGACCAAACCAGAGGGTTCACACTCATGTGCCATGACTCTATGACAATTGCTTGATTTGAAATAACTACAACTTCTAGGAGAATGACATTGTTTTGGCAATCTATCATAAATGGAGATGCAATGGATGTCATTGTGGTAACATAATATCAACTCGACGAATTGATCCCCTCACTAGAATGGAAAGAAATCAAGAATGAGATAGGGTCGAGAAACAACCCCCGCCATTCTTATTGGGATGAAAATATTGTTAGTGAAGAAGAAACAAAATCCCATAAAGTATATCAATTCTCTCAATACAATTGATTAAAAATGATGTTGACATGGAGTGTGAATGATTAGAGATAATGCCATTCTCCTTAGGCCATTTCAGAAGCTTCCACAAGCCTTGGTCAACTTTGGCTACAATCTACCTGAGTCAACAAGTGACCCTATACATTGCAGAAATGCAAGCTTGGTTTTCAGGTTACCCATTCATAAACTCTTCTTGCAGCACCCACATACTTCATTTGTATTGCTCACAATCTCACATTGTAACTCCCACAAACTCCCATTGGGGGTCTTCCCAGTAACCGCAACCATAGACTTGTGTTGCAATACCCACAATCTCACATTGTTGAACCCACGAGCTTTGATCATGGGTCCTTCCAAACAATGTGACTGCAAATCCACTACAATGGCAAACCAACTTTATGGGTCAGAATCACACAACCACAACCTTATTCATAAGCTAGTTACAACAAGGGAAAGACATTTGCACCATCGTAATTCAAGTTCCAATATGGTATCAAGCCCATGAAAGATGAAGTCACATGTAACACAGCACCCCTTAACATCTATATGATGTTTTGCTTGAATGATCATACATAAATGACTGAAATTGTGTTTGCAAATCCTATCTCCAGTTTTGGATTCTAAAAAGTTGGTAATATTAAGTACAACATTCCAAAATTCCTTTCAAAGATAAGCCTCATAGTCATATCCACAATCAATGTTGAAAACTCATTTCGCACTCGCAAAATTTTGTCCTCGTGATTTGCCTAGAATCAAGAGAAAGAGGATTGTTGGCACTTCTTAGAACCCATTTGTCAACACACCTTCCCAATAGAATTCGGTCAATGCACTCCTACAGGGATTTGGCTACACCTTGGAAGAACCTACAGGCATCTTGACATACTACTCCATCCACTACAATATTGAATTGTACCTAGGTATCCCTTGCCTAACAATTTTCTCTAATGACAATCGATATCGGATAATGATCAAATTAGATGGTAGATTCAAGCCCCGATTGACAAATGTTTCATCCATCCCAGTTCATCCTCTTGCAATAGCTTCGCTTTATTCACTCCCAAGAAAATCCACTCTTAGAAACTTTGAATTAACTATTGATCCCTCAAAATGATCATTGTGTAGAACCACTATCCTTGTCCCAGAACTGATGATCTCTAAGATTAACTCCATGGAGCTAAGTATTTACAAAGATCAATCTTAGATCAAGATACATCAAGTAGCCATTCAGCCCAAGGATGAATGGAAGACATCTTTTAAAACCAAATAAGGGTTGTACAAATGGCTCGTCATGCTTTTTAGCTTCATCAATGCTCCTATTTTCACGTGTCCAATGAAAGATACCCTTAGATTGTGCAGAGGACAAGTTAGTGGTAGCAGTATTACTTGGATGATATCATTGTTTATGTCACTCCAGAAGACCACTTGAACCATTCAAACAAGCCTTGCAAACTCTGCAACAACATGAGCTCTAAGCATACCTTAGCAAGTGTTTGTTTTCCATGAAGTACAATCAATACCCAAGGTACATCATTTATGATACTGACATGCATGACAATCCTAGGAAGATACAAGTCATTTGAGATTAGCCTTCTCCCCAAGACCTTATAGAGCTCTATAGCATCCTTGATCATGTAACTCCTTAAGGAGATTCATACTCAATTTATCCCACATATTGCTTGGCCACTTAGGCCACTTAATCAGACACTTAAGAGAAACAACAATAAGCTCGTTTTCTTCTAGTCTAACCAACAGCAGAAGGAATTTGAGGAGTTGAAGAAATGTCTTTGCTCAGCACTAATCCTTGTCATTCTAAACCTCAATCAACCATTCAATATTGAAACTAATTCATATGATTATGCAATGTGAGTTGCCCTTATGTAAAACGACCACCCCATTGCCTTTCATTTTTGAAACCTTACACTCAAGTTGCTACACCTACAACACTAATGGTTGTAACCATGGTAATAATAGGCTTAACTAACCATTACTATAAATGTTTTTTTTAATCTAAATATCCCTCAAATTTTGCCCTGATGCATTTTTCTTTAAAGGAAAATGCAAATAATGGCCATAAGACTTAACCAAAACAATAATAGCGTGCAAGAAATTGGAATAACTCTTACATTATTCAAATATATAACTCATGGGTTGCCCTCATTTACAATAGCGCTAATAACCCATTCAACCACTAAAAATAATTTCTCAAAACAATGTTCTTTGTGACACATGGAATAAAAAAGAAATTAGGAGCAAGCTCTTTTGGACTTTGGACCCTCAAAGATTCTTCCTTGGCATGGATATAATAATATTGAGCAGGACCAGCCACATTGTACACCTTAATATTTTCATTTCCATGCAGAATGGTAAGATATTATTTATGCATATACATTTCTCCAAGTTTAATTGACCATCATGACTAACCTAGTATGTTTGTGAAATTTTGACATGGCACAAATACGCAAGTTCAATTCTAAGGAGGGAATCCTCAAGACACTTTATTAGTGCTCATTTGCACCAAAGAATTTCCAGTCTGAAGCACTGGGTGGGGGTTGCAATGACAAAATTCTTACTTCTCAGATATCCCATGTTTATACATTGCCGAATGCTCAACTTACATTAGTTTATGGCTTTGATAATGATCCCTTGATGCTAAGATTTGAATCCATGTCAGATAGAGATGTGTAAAGTACAACCATAGATCCATCTTAACTTCAGAGTTATTAAGCACCGATAGGGAAAAAAAAAACTCGAGGTACAGACCTCGATGTTTTTTTAACCCTCAACGCATAATGAATCCAAGGTTAAGATGGAACTGAAATAATTGTTGTTGTTCAAATGTGGTTGGAAAGATAAATAAATAGTTAGCTATTCTTTTAAGTTATAGTAATTAATAGAAATAAGACTTCAACTATTTTCCACATTTTTTAGCATTACATGTGAGCATGCACACATACACTAAGTGTTGAAGATCTCTTCCCACCTAGGTTGTAGATAACCTCACTTCTCTTGACAAAATAATGAGGTTTGTGTGAGATCCTCATGGATGTAAACTATGTAAGCACGTGGCATGATAATGCCCTTGTGTACATATCATAATTAGAATAAGGAGTTGGTAAAATGCCCTTGTGTACATACCATAATTAGAATAAGGTGTTGGTAAAATACCCTTTAATTAAGGTAATGGCCTCTAAAGCTTCTTCATCTATAGCACCTATAATGGATCAATGCATCTGTGAAAGAAGCTTCGTTTGCAAGGCTTCAGTTTAAAATGCTTCAAAATGGATTCAATTTGAGAAGCATATTTGTTTGTTTTATTTATCCTCCCCTCTTGTTTTTCATTTAAATAAAATGTTTCCTTTAACTATTAATATGAACAAATATGTACAAGGTGTTTTATACAAATAAAAATTGGGTTCCTTAAAGCAACTGCCACAAGAAAATAGTCCAAAAACCACCCATCAGCTAGAGCACTAGAAATCTAAAATCAAAAGATGCAATAAGGTTTAATCATCAAAAAGGAAACAACCAAAAGGGAAGTAGCAACCATCAGAAAAAAATATAAAACAGAAAGGCCAGCTGGCCTAGCCAAACCAAGCAAGATGTCTTGCTGCAATCGGGATCATGCACGCACCTGATGACAGGTCATCTCTGTCTTTGGTGATGGGCCCCATCCCTCAACGGCTGGCTCTGAGGTCAATAATAATAGGATCCTCTCATCAAAAAGGAAATAACCAGGACGGAAGTATCCGCTGTCACAAAGAACATAAAATAGAAAGTCTAGTAGACCTAGCTGAATGAAGCAAGCTGTCATGTTACAGTCAGGATCATGCATGCACCCAGTGGTGGGTCATCTCTGCCTTTGCGGGGGTGGCCCCATCACTCAACAGTTAGCTCTGGGTAACTGATAATAGGATTATATCCATCATTGCCTTGCTCCGGTTCGAAAGGATTCTCACCATTAGAAAAGGGGGCCAGCCAGAGTTGGGAACTTGTCATTCTGAGGGTTAGGTGCCAACTGTGGTACCTCTCTCGGTGCTCCCAGACAGTGCTTCCCGCACAATGAGACGGGCAATCAGGAATGTGAGATTCACAGACCAAGTAGGGGTGTTAGCAGGGAGATCCCTGCTCATAGTGCATCACACCCACCCAAATAGTCAATCAGTTGGCTTTTTGTTTTAGGCTTTTATTCTTATGGTTTGCATTAAAATTGGTTCTCTTATTCTTTATGCACATTATAACTGTGAATTTATTTGTTATGTATGGCTATTAAGTGTCTTGAATATGTATCTTCCTTTACAAATTCCTTTTGGTGACATTTACAAGTTTTAGGACCTGAAATTCCAACAGAAAGCCTTTAACTCTGAATCCTAGACTTAACCTTAAATATGTCCTCAAAACCCTGGCAATAGCCCTAAATGTCTCACATCAGACCCTAGAATCGACATAGGGTAAAGTGACATGTGGATGATCCAAAGTCCATCACAAAACTAAAGCATGAAAATCATGTGCTATTAAATAACTAAAAGCTAGTACGGAATAAATTTCCGCATTGTGCATATTGTTTTTCAGATTTCTAGTATTGCTTGTATGGCCTCAAGAGAGGTGCCACGGAGGGAGAATCCATAGGTGAGCAATATGGACTTAGGAAATACCCATGTCGGTTGTCTTATTCACTCCTGAAACCCAACATTAGTCTGGTGATATTGTTCCATGGTTGCAGTGACTTCTTTATAAGGCCTTAAGGAAAAAGTGTCCCTCTACTTAAAGGGTGGTTTCCTAGCATTATATGAGGTATTCCTATTAATGACTAAACTTGGATGGAGATAAGTCTAACTCAGTTAATTCTAGATGCTCTTCATTATATTGCACTCTAGTTATGAATTTGGTTGTCACCCACATACATAAGCCCAATAGCATCCCCAAAGGCCTATAAAGGGTGTCATGGATCTTAGTTTAGTAGTCCTCTCTCTATATACCTGTGTTATATTTACTAATGCTTTAGTAGGTGTTTGTTGAGTTGTGATCTATAAGTGCCTAGTTGTAGACTATTACAAATTTACAATCGCTCCCAAAGGTAGTAATTCAAGCTCAGAATGTGCATCACTTCTTTTGCTATGGACAAGCATTCAACATATTTGGTAGTAGTTGTGGGGTCATAAAAACCGCATTTATAGTTGCACTATATGTATCATTAGATACCACGAGCAACTGTTACACTTTCCAATGTAAACTGACATCAATTGTTCACTATGTCAAAATAATGCCCTACCAACTGAGTAAATGTTGACTCCCAACCACTCAACTCTATATCTCAACAAAATTCAAACATCACTGCCAAAGTTACTAAATGTAACAAATTATGTCAGAAATACAAGCAGGTATCAATTATAGATTTGTTGAATTATGACTAGATTGAACCACATAAGAAAGAAAATGGCTTACCAAACTAAGATGGCAATGGCACAGATACTTCTAATTTCCAAAGCCTCGAAACTCAACACTCTTATGTACAAACCAGTTCCTAGTAATTATTCTTGGAGATGATAATTTGAATTACCAGCCAGCTTAAATTCCAAGAGGATAAATGTTACAGGCCATGCAAGATAAGTCAAAATAATGTTGGGGGGTAAATTCTAGAAAAGTCAGTAAGGAGTCCAAATAATATGACATTACAGATGAATAATGTAGCATAGAGTCCAAAGTCTGAAATAAACAGACTAATATATAATTGTAAATGTTACAATAGGTTGATGTATATTCATATCATTTCCATGCCTCTTCATTGAGTAATCATGTCTTTATATTAATAATGTAACTCTTATTATTATTTACTTACTTATTAATTAACAGGTGAGATTGATTAAGAGAATCGAGCTGATTATGAACACATGCCCATGAGCAACTGAACCATGTCGAGTGGCCTATATAGTATAGGTATCTTTACCATGCCTAAATCATTGACAATCCATAACTATGGCACTGCCCCCCTAAGATTGTTTCATTATTTTTCTTGTAATAATTAACGCTACCATGAGTATGTCTTGGAGGTTCAACCAGGTAGTAGGAGCAGTTGATCATAGCATACATGTCATAAACTATAGGTCTAACAAACTTCTGAAGCTTGCAACAATAAAAATGTTCTGTGATAATTGATTCAAAGAACCATCGTCTCAGAGAAGAACGAATGAAGCTATTTAACTCGGAAAATTCAAATGCCCCTTCGACACATGACCGTTCTCTCAGAAAACAAATATTACCCAAACTGAGGCATACTGAAAGTGCTCAATCCTCAGACAAACATGATGGAGCTCCGTCTAAAAAGCTCATATTAATAAGCCACACACTCTTGGAAAAATCCAATCTGAGAGAAGACCATACTTGTTTAGTCCAGATATGTTCAAATGCATCATTACAAGTTCACATGGATTTCTGTCCAAATATGAACAGTCTCAAAGTTTATGATTCAAATGCATCATTACAAGTTCACATGGATTTCTGTCCAAATATGAACAGTCTCAAAGTTTATGAACTCCCTACAAGTGCTCTCATGGCTGTCAAAGTAGGCATTCTTGGCTGCATCAGCATAAAACACACTAGGTTACAGAGAAGGCACCAAACGGCATTTAGTTTGCCACATAAAGCTTTGATGCTTCAGCTGCATAAGCATGCTCTTTCAATTTTAAAAAGATAGTTCTGGAGCGAAAAGAACACCATCAACTATCAAAAGAAAAATACCAGAAAAGAGTGGAAGAGCAGAGAAGAAATAGAAACTTTGGCCCTTTTATTCTTTCAATTCCTTCCACCTCTATTATCTATGGTGGATGGATAAGCTCCAAGAGAGAAAGATAGACAGAGAGAGAACCTGCATCTTCTTTATGTCTTCCTTACTTTTCCCAGATTCCAGTAATCTGCTGCAATTTGTGGATACATACTCTACTCCAGTAGCAAGTGCCAATAAAACCTGCAAATGCCACAATAGAATCATCCGGATCTTGAAAAGTAATTAATGTCTAGACATAACTATAGATACTTGCTAACTTGAAGACTATTATTTTCTACGTAAAATTTTGCAAAAGATGCTTCATCTGTCTACCATACCTGAGAAATAGAATAAATGCCAACCAAATTAATTCGCACACCTTGCTTCGCTAGATTTTCTGCTGCCTCCACACCTTTCGTTGTGGCAGGGACTTTAACCTATAAAGTGAGTAAAATCCAGACATTGCTGAATTAGAAGCGGAAAAATGTAGGTACAATACTTTTGCAAGAACACCCTGGTTCTGTTCTATTGTTGATTTATTTGCTGAAACACATTTCTGTGTGCATTCTCACCAGATCCTATGAATGGAACTTGCTAGATGGCCATGTAATTTTTAATGCCCTCTATAGGACTAATCTTTGGAAGCAAAAAATTGTTATAATGAATCTAATCCTAATTACAATATATAAAACTGTACAAAAAGACCATACTTACCACTACGGAGCTACTTATCTGAGCTAAATCCATCCCCACACTTAGATAATTGTCAACTGTTTTACCCCATGCCTGCATCTGCACCTCTTTGGCTCCCTGAGCATCATAAGATATTTTATCAAGTATAGAATTAGAAATCGTCCTTATATATTAGCTATACATCTTAGGGCAATTATTTTGCCTTTAGAAAGCCATTAGATGTTTGCATTTGGTGACCTTAGAAATATACATTCATGGATCCAATTGAAGTAGCAAAAGTGGGATTTATATGAACAATTCAAACATTCAGAAGAAAACATTGCCATCAAGAGTTAAACTTTGGTTGACCAGTGTATACGGCTAATCTAAGTAGTAAGCATTGGATTAAATGGTCTAGGACAAACTGATAGAACAAACTGAAAGAAAAATAAAGAAATTTTTCATAAGCAGGGGTGTCTTATTGCTAACCAAAAATAAAACTATAGAAAGATAACCAAGAATATAACCTTTCTTCCCAATAGTGATGTTATTCTTGTTAATTTAATGATGTTAATCTAAATGCTGAACCACAGAAATGTTTTATGGTCAGCTAGGGAGTCCCAGAAAGTTGGAAACCACCCAGCATGTGGAATTGTCTCTGGATGCATTTCCAGGAAAGACTGGAAAAAATGCAAGAAAACCAACAAATACTGGAAAAGCCTTTTCCTTTTAAAGAAAAAGAGAGAAAATGACATAACCAGCAAATAAGAGAACAATAGATCAGAAATTAAACAGTGAGCCTGAAAGTAACAAAATCAGAACTCCATAGATTGTAGTAACTTTCTCCAATGGTAAATGACACAAAAGAGTACTTTCCAAAGAACAAGTGGTCACTAATCTCAGGCCTGAAATTCGCCAAAAACAGTAAGGATACTGCACTTGGCCCAAAGAAGTCTCTCGAGACTGGTTGTAATAAAATAATCCAAAAACCATGCCCTCTCTTTGAGTTTTAAGAGCTTAGAGTATTTGAATGTCCTACCAAACAAGGTTTGACAGACTGTCCTACCAACCAAGATCTGATAGATTCTCCTAACAACCAAGATCTGACAAAGAACTCTACCAACCAAGATCTAACACATTCTCCTACGAAATAGCAATAGATTGGGGACTGGATACGAAAACAATGATTGTGCTGTTAAAAGGGATCATTACAAAGTACAGTAGTTAATGGTTTGGTATTGAGAGTTACATAACGTACTCCTCTCTCCTACTGTGTAATGAGACATTGCATCATCTAATGAATGTACAGATCCACTCTTTCTCATTATTATGTGTATTGATGTCCACACTTGCATGTGTAAATCTCACATGGTATCAAAGTCACGGTGAGGAGAAGCCGAAGAAGTGAGTGAAGGAGCCAACAGAGAAGTCGCCGAGGGACTGCTCACACAACATTGGACAGAAGATAAAAAGGTCAAGTTGAATCTAAGTTAAGAAAAAATATAGAGAGAGAACTGCCCATGGCACAAATCGCCAAGAAGCTGCCCCCACGAGAAAGAACTGGGAGATCATGCTGTGTGCACTGTGCAGAGGCCGCCTGTGTGAGAGAGAATAGGAAGATAGCGCTGTGTAGGCAGAAGCAAAAAATTAAGGGAGCATATGCCCATAATGAGCTGCCATGCAAAGAACAAGAATAGGGTCAGGGTCAGAGATTGATAAGAAGCCGAATTGTGTGAGCTGTTGTAACAGAAAGGAAAGACATGAATTGTGTACACTGTAAACCATGTTTTGCACATCAGAGCCCATGGACCAGCCATCACAGTGGATAGTCGCCAAATGGAACGAGCCGCCCGAAGGGATTCCGCCCAAAGGTAGAGCCAGTTTGTAGCCACTATCAGAGAAAAGAGTTTCCATCAAGTAGGAAGAGCTGCCATAGAAGAGAATAAACCATCAGGTGATTGGTGTGGGCACGAAGAAGCTGCCAGGAGATTGAGATGACACTGCGGGGACAGCATCATAAAGGTTAGCAGTAAGCAAAGTCGACAAAGTAAAAAGAAAAATATATAAAATGAAATTGCTAGAGCCACTGTTGTGGTCGAGGGATTTGCGGAATTGAGCAGTCAAATTGCAAAAAGGAGCCGGAGATGCTGTTAAAGGTTATTGATGCCCATGGGTTACATTGAAGAGAAAACATCCAATGAAATGACAAAATCCGTGAGGTATTAACAGAGCGGTATACCTGTTGTGGAAATTACGAAGAGTTGTTACTGAGAGGTATAGGTATGGTACCTATAATTTCAAAATAAAATAACATTAAATATTGAAAGAAAAAATTGTTTGAATGTCTGAGTTCTGAGTTAGCAGTTCAAGAACAGATCTTTTGTTTGAATTTCTGAGTTCTGAGTTAGCATTTCCAAAACAAAGTTTATTTTCCATGAATAGAAAGATTTTCTTCATAATATAAATCTTTAATTTGTTGATTGATGAGATAGCCAAAAAGTTGTTTTGCAAAGTCTGGTTTAGAGTATGTTGTTTTTGAAATTGGAGCAGTGGTAGGGAGTCAGGGACTGTAAATTGCTGAGTTGAAACCTTGAATTTGGATCTGTTTGGTGTAATTAAAACCTTTAAAAAAATGGTGAGTTAGCTAATATAATGTTGGCTGAAAATGAAAAGTTTAATGGTCATAATTTTAAATCATGGAAACATAAGATGTTTGCCATATTTGAATACAGAAGTTTGGGCAAACTTGTATTGGGAAAAGAAATCTGGAGTGAAACCGGCATAGATGCCCAAGAAAAATATGATGCGAAGAATTGGGAGGATCTGATGCTGCTCAAGCTCTCGGTAACAAATGAGATGCTTCCCAAAGTTCAAGATGGTAATAATGCATTTGTCAAGTGGGGAAACCTATGAAAGATGCATGAAATCTCATACAAAGGTAGAGCGTTTTTCCCTACAAATTTGTTATTCTCAATTAAAAAGGAGGAAATCGACTCCTTGCAAGTTTATTTGCTAAAAATCAAGGATATTGGAGATCAATTAAAATCAATTGACAGGACAATGGAAGAAGAAGGTATGGTTCTTATAACTTTGAAACGTTTGCCTTCTTCCTAAGCAAATTTGATTGAAACCTTGAACATTACTAGAAACGATAAAGATCTGAAATTTGAGCAGTTAAGCACTAAGCTCTTGCAGTGTTGAAAATAGTGCAGCTGCAAGAGCCATTCTCCGGAGGATAGCTAAGACCCTAGCTGAGATCTAGGGCCCCCAGTACACTCCTGGGGTTTCTTGGTTTGGGACCAAGCAGTTAAGCCATGGCAAAAGACCCTAGTGAGGGCCCCCAGTATATTGTTGGGGTTCTTGGTCAAGGACCAAGCAGTAAGTCCCTGGATGTGTTCTAGGGCCCCTGGATGTGTTCCAGGGAATCCTTGCCCGGTGCTTGGATTGATCCTTGGATGTGTTCCTTGGTGGCTTATGATATAAGTCCCTAAATGTCTTCTAGGGCCCCTGGATGTGTTCCAGGGAATCCTTGCTTGGTGATTGGATTGATCCTTGGATGTGTTCCTTGGTGGTTGATAATGTAAGTCCCTAGATGTGTTCAAGGGCCCCTGGATGTGTTCCAAGGAATCCTTGCTTAACGCTTGGGTTGATCCTTGGTCTTGTACCTTGATGGATAAGACCCTAGATGCGTTCTAGGGCCCCCAGATGTGTTCTGGGGTAACCTGGTCTGGGACCAGGTGGATCTTGGTTGAGTACCAAGATGTGATGATGTGTGATCTTCTTCCTCTCTCCCGGGATGGTCCATGAGACCTAGGAGTAGCTATGAAGATAGACATGACCAAATTATTGATGTTTCCTCTTATGTAGTGATGATAAAAGTTTATAAGCCATCATGAGACTTATGTGGACAGTTTGCCATTGATGAAGACCCCTTTGACTTTGTCATGTAGTCTCATCTTGCTTAAACCTTGTTCCCCTTCTTGTTTAATGTGGTGTTGGTCTTCTTTAGTCACTTTGACTTCATTGACTTTTAATTAATATTTTTATTAATTAAGAATATTAATTAATTATTAATTATCTTTTATTTATTTTATTTTTTGTAGGCTTTGACTTAATCCTAAAGATAGGGTTAAATTAGAAAAACCTAACCTACCCACCTATGTTATAAATAAAAGCCTACCCCTCTCTCATTCTTACACACACTCTCTTCTCATTCTTCTTTGTCTTATTTTTTCTGCGGCTACCTCAGTTTGTTTTTTCTTGGTTTTGGTACGGCTCCCCTAGAAGACTTTCTCATTCAGTTTTAAGGTATTGTTTGGACACTTGTTCTTCTCTTGGTTGGGAGCTTCAGTCTGGTATTATTTGCTGGTTTAGAGGTGCTACGGACCTCCCCTTGGCTGCCTATGCATACTATGGATCTCCCCTTGGCTGACTATATGTGCAACGGACTGTCCCTTGACTGTTTTGAGGAGCCGTGGACCTCCTCCTTGCTGCTGTGGGTGTCGCGGCCCCTTTTTTCCCCCACCATGTGCTGCTGCTGTGTGTTGTAAGGGTGCGGTGGCCTCTATTACTCTTATTCTCGCTGCTGTTGTGTGTGTTAAGGGTGCCACTGCCTCCTAGGCAGCCTTTGGCTCCTCCTCCTTGATTGCTGGTGCTTTCTCCTTGCTGTCCCTGTTGTTGGTGCCATTCATTACCTTGAAGGGTTTTGTTGCTGTAGCAAATTACAGTTCAGTTTGGACAGTTTGTTTTGGGTGTTTGCTTCATCTCTGTGTGTAGTCCTCCTTGGCAAAGCGTTCTACCTAATATCATGGTAGGGATCAAAACCCTTGAGTTTTGATCCATGATCTTTAAGCTAATTTTGTAGGCATATTAAAGAGGACAGCATCCATATGTCAAGTACATCCTTGATTGGCTAAAGGTAAAGCTCAGAATTATTATTTGAAATCTGCACTTATTTTTACATTCAGAAATTTTGTTTTATGTTCAGAATTATTTACTGCATGTTCAGATCTCACTGTCTATGTTTAATCTACTTCAGTTATTGTTTCAAGTGCTGATATACWTTTTCATTAGCGCACAGAATTAAAAAGATAGCACTGTTTTCTATTTTTTCCCTAAAATCTAACATGGTTTCAGAGCATAGGGCGTGAAAAGAGCTCATTAGTGGCAAACTCTTGAGCCTGCGTAGATCCAAATTTAAGGGATTGTTTTTGTAGATCAGCAGTTTACAGTATGACTCCATCATTAGACTCTAGAACTCGACATGTTCTAAGACTGAGACAGCCACAGGTCCAAGACAAATCTGAGAGTATTGAACAACAGGTCCGGGCTGATTATAGGTGCTGGTACAGCCTCATTTACAGACATTACCAGCAGCATTTCCCAGCCCTGTTTTGGGCAATCCAATTTCAGATCTAGATAAATTCTTGAGGCAGCTTGAGGATGACATTCTACAGGAATAAAGAGACCTAATTTTTCTAGAAACTATCTCCAGCACTAACCACATCCTCTAAAGGTCAAGGAAAATTGCAGACCTATCCTATAAGACTGAGGAAATTCAAAGTACAGATCTAAAGCAAGATCGTTGTAGATCTGAAGCGAAAAAGAGACCGAATTCAGACAGAAAGGAAACCGAGTTTTAAAGGAGGTAATGGTATGTTTGATACATTTTTTTTAGGCATGAATGATAATTTTTTTAAAGTCTGAAGAAATGTTGAAGGCCCCACATTTCATTTGTACCTGAACTTGAATTGATATCTATTCTGTGGAAGAGAAAAATATGTCTAGCCTCCATCTCTTCAACAAAAATACTTAGTCTGAAAAGAACAAGACAGTTTGAAAATTATAGTGGTTGATTGCATGAGAAGTGATTTAAAAGGTGTG
>ML804015.1:213731-224906 GCA_009831015.1 Picea engelmannii | reverse complement strand
CAACAGTCATAAGATTTTTAAAGTCTTTACATGCCTTGGATCCATTATCGATGGTTGGGGAGATAGCTAGGCTTATCAAAGATAACTTACCTTATAAACATCTTATTCTGTCTGCAGAAGAGACATTTATCAGTTTTCTTGAAACATAATTTGGATTTATTTTATCAGGGCAGTATAGTCACATTTGGGAGATTCTTGTTACTGTTGATTTAATCCTTATTGGTCAGTTGATCTCTAAGTTGCAAAATAAAGGTTCAGAGGATATTTTGGAGCTTAAGCCTATGGTGTTCTATCATCACATGCTCTTCCACCGGCTTGCTGATATTTTTGGTCTAATGCATGAATCTGTTGAAGAAGAGAATTATTGTCATCTTTGAACGATGTCAGGATTCATCTTGGTGAGTAATATCTTGAAGTGGAAATTTGGAGAAACTCAAAGTCCAGGTGTGTTTCATTTGCATTTAATCACTGAATTTAAAATAAGTATGTGACTACTAAAGACAGCAAGAAGAGTTGTGATTATCTTACTGTCAGAATCTCAATTATATTCTGGTCACATGATCAAGGAAGTTGTGATCTCGTCATATACTTGTTGATATAAGCTAGGTTTGAGAACTCAGCAGTATGATGGACTATTATCCCCGATATGAGAGTCCAACAAGTACCCTTTTGAGTCTTTTTTAGGCTGGGTTGTTTTCTTGGATAAGGAGTCCAACAAATTATCTTGGTAGTTGGGGTATTTCTCCCTCGTTTTGGGAACCCTACAAATATCCCTTCTTTAATCGAGAGTCCTGAGATTGTAATTGAGTCATTGTCCTTGGCACAGGAGCTCAATAAGGTTATACAAGTCATCCGTTGTATGTATCCTGCAGTTTTCCAAAGAAAAGACTTCGTTAGTGGATAGTGAGGTCACATGACAGAAGCATAACCTGGTAAAAGTTTGACTTAGCTTTTCATATTAAACTTGGTACCGGCACCAAGTACATCTTGAAGAGATACGACACCAAATCAGATTCAAAGGATCTTGTAGGTTCAGAGGTAGCCAGTTTGCACATGCAGGGAGGCAGACATATTATGAGACTCAGAGGGAGCAGTCCCAGTATGTGAGTTAGGCCATCACATGCAGCAGATGGCAGTGTTGAAAAATTCAAAGCTAGAAGGAATTGACTATGACGAGATCTCTGCTCCCGTTACCATGTATACTTCCATCAGAATCATTATATCTCTGCTACAGTTTTTGGTTGGAAACTTTACCAGATGAATGTTAAGACTGCTTTTCTTAACGGTGAAGTTGAGCAAGAGGTTTATATCGAGCAGCCTAGGGGTTTTATGATCCATGGGAAAGAATCACCTCTGCAAGCTAAAGAAAGTCTTGTATGGATTGAAACAAGGTCCAAAAGCTTGGTATGGAAGAATTGACAGTTTTCTTCAGAGTCTTGGGCTCACCAAGAGTATAGAAGATCCCAATCTTTATATAAATATTGTGCAGAATCATCTTGTTGTCTTAGTATTATATGTGAATGATCTGCTCCTTATAGAAGAGGAACATTTGATAGCTCAGACCAAGAGGGAGTTTTTAGCGGAATTTGAAATGGAGGACTTGGTTCTTATGCATTATTTTCTTGGCTTAGAGGTGTGGCAAAAACATGGTGAGATATTTCTCTCACAAAGCAAGTATGAAATTGATGTGCTTCACAGATTTGGCATGTTGAACTGTAAGTCCATGACCACACCTATGATTTCTAACCTAAAGAAGCTACGTGATCAAGCTACAGGTTCAGATCCAGAAGACCCCACCATTTATCGTCAGATCATTGGGTCCTTGATGTATCTAGTACATACCAAACTGAACTTATGTTATGCAGTGAATGCCCTCAGTCGGTTCATGTGTGAACCGAAACATATTCTCAGATATGTTCGAGGGACTATAACCTATGGGCTTAGATACACCTCCAGTCGAGGTGTAATGCTTCATGGATATACATATTCAGATTGGATGGGTAGTGCAGTGGATCGGAAGAGTACTTTCGAGTATTGTTTCAGTTTGGGTTCAGCTATGATCTCCTAGTCCAGCAGGAAACAGGGCTCCATAGCCCAAAGCACTGCAGGGGCAGAATACATTGTTGCAAGTGCTGCTAGTAGAGAAGCAATGTGGCTCAGAAAGCTACTCTCAAATTTGTTCAATGCTGAGTTGGAACCCACAGTAATCCACTGTGATAACCAGAGTTGTCTAAAGCTCTTCGTGATTCCTGTGTTTTCATGACAGAATGAAACACATTGAGATGAGATATCACTATGTTTGGGACATAGTGCAAAAGAACATTTTCAGTATTCAGTATGTTCCGACGGCGGAACAAACCACATATATTTTGACCAAGCCTCTGTCATTGAAAAAGTATGTGTACTTTCGAGACAAGCTTGGTGTTGCTGAGAATGCCTCTCTTGCTGATAGGGAGTGTTGAAAATAGTGCAGTTGCAAGAGCCATTCTCCGAAGGATAGCTAAGACCCTAGCTGAGATCTAGGGCCCCTAGTACACTCCAAGGGTTTCTTGGTTTGGGACCAAGCAATTAAGCCATGGAAAAAGACCCTAGTGAGGGCCCCCAGTATATGGCTGGGGTTCTTGGTCAAGGACCAAGTGGCAAGCAGTAAGTCCCTAGATGTGTTCTAGGGCCCCTGGATGTGTTCTAGGGA
The DNA here is from genome assembly GCA_009831015.1 of Picea engelmannii. Lineage (NCBI taxonomy): Eukaryota > Viridiplantae > Streptophyta > Pinopsida > Pinales > Pinaceae > Picea > Picea engelmannii. Next base: position 222,214 of record ML804015.1, on the reverse strand, counting down.
ATCCTTGCTCGGTGCTTGGATTGATCCTAGGATGTGTTCCTTGGTGGTTTATGATATAAGTCCGTAGATGTGTTCTAGGGCCCCTGGATGTGTTCCAGGGAATCCTTGCTTGGTGCTTGGATTGATCCTTGGATGTGTTCCTTGGTGGTTGATAATGTAAGTCCCTAGATGTGTTCTAGGGCCCCCAGATGTGTTCTGGGGTAACTTGGTCTGGGACCAGGTGGATCTTGGTTGAGTACCAAGATGTGATGATGTGTGATCTTCTTCTTCTCTCCCGGGATGGTCCATGAGACCTAGGAGTAGCTATGAAGATAGACATGACCACATTATTGATGTTTCCTCTTATGCAGTGATGATAAAAGTTTATAAGTCATCATGAGACTTATGTGGACAGTTTGCCATTGATGAAGACCCCTTTGACTTTGTCATGTAGCTTCATCTTGCTTGAACCTCGTTGCCCTTCTTGTTTGATGTGGTGTTGGTCTTCTTTAATCACTTTGACTTACTTGACTTTTAATTAAAAATATTAATTAATTATCAATTATCTTTTATTTATTTTATTTTTATTAGGGTTTGACTTAATCCTAAAGATAGGGTTAAATTAGAATACCCTAACCTACACACCTATGCTATAAATAAAATCCTACCCCTCTCTCATTCTTACACACACACTCTTCTCTTTCTTCTTTGTCTGATTTTTTCTGCGGCTACCTCAGTTTGTTTTTTCTTGGTTTTGGTACGGATCCCCTAGAGGACTTTCTCATTCAGTTTTGAGGTATTGTTTGGACACTTGTTCTTCTCTTGGTTGGGAGCTTTAATCTGGTATTATTTTCTAGTTTGGAGCTACGGACCTCCCCTTGGCTGCCTATGCATACTATGGATCTCCCCTTGGCTGCCTATGCATGCTACGGACCTTCCCTTGGCTGACTATATGTGCAGCGGACTGTCCCTTGACTGTTTTGAGGAGCCACGGACCTCCTTCTTGCTGGTGTGGGTGCTGCGGCCCCTTTTGCCCCCACCGTGTGCTGCTGCTGTGTGTTGTAAGGGTGCGGTGTCCTCTATTACTCTTACTCTTGCTGCTGCTGTGTGTGTTGAGGGTGCCACTGCCTCCTAGGCAGCCTTTGGCTCCTCCTCCTTGATTGCTGGTGCTTTCTCCTTGCTGTCCCTGTTGTTGATGCCATTCATTACCTTGAAGGGCTTTGTTGCTGTAGCAAATTACAGTTCAGTTTGGACAGTCTGTTTTGGGTGTTGCTTCAGCTCTGTGTGTAGTCCTCCTTGGCAAAACTGTCTACCTAATATCATGGTAGAGATCAAAACCCTTGAGTTTTGATCCATGATCTTTAAGCTAATTTTCTGAGCATATTAAAGAGGACAGCATCCATATGTCAAGTACATCCTTGATTGGCTAAAGGTAAAGCTCAGAATTATTATTTGAAATCTGCACTTATTTTTACATTCAGAAATTTTGTTTTATGTTCAGAATTATTTATTGCATGTTCAGATCTCACTGTCTATGTTTAATCTACTTCAGCTATTGTTTCAAGTGCTGATATACATTTTCATTAGTGCACAGAATTACCGTTTGTTTTGGGTGTTTGCTTCAGCTCTGTGTATAGTCCTCCTTGGCAAAACTGTCTACCTAATATCATGGTAGAGATCAAAACCCTTGAGTATTGATCCATGATCTTTAAGCTAATTTTCTGAGCATATTAAAGAGGACAGCATCCATATGTCAAGTACATCCTTGATTTGCTAAAGGTAAAGCTCAGAATTATTATTTGAAATCTGCACTTATTTTTACATTCAGAAATTTTGTTTTATGTTCAGAATTATTTACTGCATGTTCAGATCTCACTGTCTATGTTTAATCTACTTCAGTTATTGTTTCAAGTGCTGATATACATTTTCATTAGCGCACAGAATTAAAAAGATAGCACTGTTTTCTATTTTTTCCCTAAAATCTAASATGCAGCAAGACAAATTGAAAAAGCCATTTGGGAATAGCTGTGGGATTGAGCAAGCAGTTGAGCACTAAGCTCTTGCAGCAAGACAGATCGAAAAAGCAATTTGGGAATAGCTGTGGGATTGAGCCTTCTGAGGTAGTATTTGCATCAAAGTTTAAGAGCAAGGGCATTAAACGAGGCAAAGAGAATGATGGTAACTCTTCCGAATCAAGTAAAAGTATAAAAGCAATTAAATGCTTTTATTGTGGAAAATTAGGGCATATAAGTAGATTTTGCAGTAAGCAGCTGTGGAATGAAAAGCACACCAAGAGCATTCTTCCGATGATGAATCTTGAAAAAAGCATGCTGATGTGGCTGAACAAAAGCAGGAGGAAGAGTTCTATGTGTTAATGGCCAGAAACAAGGATTGAAAAAGTGGCAAGGTTGATTGGTATGTTGATTCAGGGGCATCTAGACATTTTACTAACAGTATTGATTGGTATGCTGATTTTGTAAAGGATAAATCTCAATCTGATTTTGTTGTGTTGAGTGGTGGAGAAGAATACAGGATTAGAGAACTCAGAAAAGGGAAATGTTCTACTTCAGCTAAGAGGTAAGAAGGTAACAACTAAAGATGTTCAATTGTTTGGGAAAAAAGATACTTTCGATAAGTAGTATAATGAAGCATGGCCGAAACTTAAACATAAATTTCAGCAATAATAGGTGTTTTATTGTTGATAAGAATAGAAAAAATGTTGATGATTGCAGCTTCATGAGACATTCTCCAGATCGTTCTCCTCTGGATTGAGTTGAGATAATCTATGAGAACGCCTATGTGATAGGTGAGTCATACTCCTCTGGACTGAGTTGAGATGACGTGTGTTGGTCTCTTGTCGTGCTCCTCTAGACTAAGTTGAGATGACTTGAGATGGTCTCATGTCATACTCCTATGGACTTAGTTGAGTTGACTTGAGATGGCCCTCCAGTTCGTACTCCTATGGATTTAGTTGAGTTGATCTGTTGAGGGTGACGTCCCTTGTGGTTGAGCACATGTGGACTTGTCCCTAGTGGCAGAGCACTAGAGGATGTGTGGGAGATCCCTTACTATATTGTCTAAGAGTAAGATTATTGTGAAGGGTACAAGTCGGCCCTAATGTGTAAAAATAATTAATATTGTGTAAAAGATTAATTATATTATTGAGTTGTACAAGTCGGCCCTATTGTGCCAATAGACACATCTATTTGATGAGTTAGGTCATGTAGAGATACATCCCCATTGTGGATCATATCTCATTCTCTCATAACACATGGTGGAGATCTGAAATTTAGTGCACACTTCTTCTTATGCGCTAGCTTACTTGGTCATAGAGCACCCTCTTGTGTGCGCTAGGGTTTATGGTGTGAGGGTGATCTTTTCTTAACTCTATAGCAAAGGATTGTTGGGTTTTTCCCTTGTTTGGAAGGGTTTTCCCAGGATAACTTCTTGTGTCTTGTGCATGGTTATTCTTCTTGTGATCTTGGTTATTGCAGCTATTGTGTTGCTGCATTGTTTATGGTTCAAGTTCATGCTAAATTGAAAAGAAACTACATGTGTTTAAGCCATCATTAAAATTCAACATGGTATCAGAGCAGTGTTCCTGAAGAGCCATTGCACAAGCTACTCCAGCACCTTTCCAAGCTAGCCGTCACCTTCTTGTTGCAACTGCAAAAACGACCCTTTCCATTTTCCTTGTCAAGCTAGTTTTAGCACTTTCCCTTGAAACATTGGGCCTAAATTCTACACAGACAGGTATAGCCTAGTCCAGCGCACCACCTGCAACTTTCAGATTGAAAATTGAAGAAGTTTGGATTTTCGGCCCTAAGGTTTCTAGGGTTTCTGCAGATTTCTGTTTCTAGGGTTTCTGCAAGTCATTGGGGTATTTTTGCAACTTGTTGAGGTTCCTTGACTCTCCAAGGCTTATTGTTGGCAATCATAAGTCCAACAAAACCTAGGGTTTCTAGCCTAGCCTAGCCTAACTGTCAGGTTTTCTGAAGCTAGGGTTTCTAGCCTAGCCGTTAGCGTTTGTGAAGAATCTGCAAGCCATGAGGAACAAAACTTTGGTGGAAGATAGGCTTGATGGATCAAGCAACTTCAGCTCCTGGAAGTCAAGATTACACATCACTCTGGAAGAGAGTGACCTATTGAGATTGATAGAAGGAACTCTACCAGCAACAGCAATCGATGAAGAGAAGGCTAAATGGAAGACAGATGATGTCAAAGCTAGGAAGATAATCATCTACTCAGTAAGAGATCATCTACTACCTCGTATTTCTACATTGAAGACAACTTATCTAATGTATGATGCGTTGAAGAAGATGTTTGAGAGCAACAACACTAACAAAGCTCTTACATTGAAACACCAACTTCAAAATCTCAAGATGATGAAAGATGACACCATTGCTACCTTCTTCATGAAGATTTCAGAGATCAGAAATCAGTCAGGTGCCATTGGAGAAATCATTACAGATAGAGAGCTCGTCGTGATTACTCTCAATGCTCTTCCAAGCCATTGGGAACCATTCATTCAAAGTATCAGTGGAAGAGCGGACTTACCTCAATTTGATCGTCTATGGGCAGACTGCACTCAGGAGGAAACTAGACTTATAGCCAGAGGTATGCAAGACTCCCATCATAATGACAACCAAGCCCTTGCTTCTCATGCAAAGAGAGGTAGAAGAAAAAGAAAAAGTTTCAGCAAAGCATTCAATGACAAGAAAACTTCAACAACTCCAGGTCATGAACAAAGCAAAGACATATCAAAGATTCAATGTTTCAGATGTGACAAGTATGGACACGTTGCGAGAAATTGTCCTACCAGGAAGAAAGGAAGACAACATGCCTCCACTGTCGATGTTGATTCAGAACCACCACAGAGGGATGAAGAAGTAAAGGATGAGGCATTCTTCTTCATTTCAGCTCTCTCATGTACGGTTCCTACTGATAGTGATATTTGGTTGATTGACAGTGGTGCTTCCAGACACATGACTAGATATAGAGAACATCTTACAGATCTTGTAGAGAAAGAGTCTCGCCTGCATGTTGTACTTGGTGATAATGCCAGATATACTGTGAAAGGAGTTGGATCTTCTTCCTTCCAACTAGATTCTGACATACCACTTCAATTAAGTGAGGTACTATATGTACCTGGGATGAAAAGGAACATTCTCTCTGTTTATGCCTTAGAGGATAAAGGCTACAAGGTTATTTTCTCTGAAGGAAAAGTTCTTGCATGGCACAAGAATTCACGCATGGATTATGCCCGAGTGATTGGTGTTCGAGACAAGAGTTTATACAGATTGACTGTCCGACCAGTCCAGGCCTTGTTACATGATACTACCAGCTTGAGCGAGCTATGGCATAGGAGACTTGCTCATTTACATTATATAGCCCTTCCCGCTCTGGGGAAGATGGTGACATGCCTTCCAGAGATATATATCGAGCATGATGGCGTTTGCAGAGGTTGTGCTCTTGGAAAGAATGTCAAGGGGTCCTTTCCGAGTAGTGACAGTAGATCCAAGGGGATCTTGGACTTGATACATACAGAGATGTTTGTGGACCTATGATTGTTGCTTCCTTGAGCGGATACTTGTACTATGTGCTCTTCATCGATGATCACTCTCGGAAGACGTGGATCTACTTCTTGAAAACCAAGGATGGAGTCCTTGCAAGATTTCAAGAGTTTAGAGCTCAGGTTGAGAACCTGATCGGGAGGAAGATCAAAGTGCTGAGATCAGATAATGGAAGAGAGTACACCTCCAGGGATTTCAGTGATTTATGTATTGAGGCAGGGATCAAGAGGGAGTACACCGTTCCTTATAACCCTCAGCACAATGGAGTTGCAGAGAGGAAGAACAGATCCATTATTGAGTCAACCAAAGCGATGATACATGATCAGAATCTACCTAAGATTCTGTGGGCAGAGGCATCCATGACAGTGGTGTACGTTGAGAACAACAGTCCTCATAAGATTCTGAAGAACATGACTCCCAAAGAAGCTTTCACCAGAGTGAAGCCTGAGGTTGGACACTTCAGGATATTTGGGTGTCCAGTATACATTCATGTACCCAAGGAAAAGAGGACCAAGCTAGACCCTTCAGGCAGAAAGGGTACATTTATGGGGTACAGTGAATCTTCGAAGGCATACCGGATCTATATCCCTGGTCAGAGACAAATCGAGGTTAGCAGATGTCACCTTTGAGGAAGATATAGCCTTCCGAAGATCCAGAGAATCTCATATGGAGATTGACAGCGAGAAGAAATAAGAGACAGTACCTTCTCCCCCTTCAGCAGTTCAGAGGGAGATAGTTATTGATCCAGTCGATCCCGTAGCTCTAGTTGATGTTCCCAGAGACATTGCAATAGGCCAGAAGAGGCATGCATGGGCTCGACAGACTCTGCAGGAGGCAGAGGGACATGCAGCTCCTCGTGGTACATTCCGAGAGAGCAAGAGACTGTAGAGATTTTCGAACTATGTTTCAGCTATGAGCCACATCATTGATATTGAGCCTTCTTGTCATGGAGAAACAGCAAGTCAGCAGGTTTGGCAAGATGCCATGACCGAAGAGTATCAGTCCATCATGAAGAATGATGTGTGGGATATTGTTCCGAGACCGAAAGGGAAGTCTGTAGTGACTTCCAAGTGGATCTATAAGATCAAACATGTAGCTGATGGAAGTGTTGAGAAGTACAAAGCGAGATTTATGGCTAGAGGATTCTCTCAGGTGGAGGGAATAGATTATGAGGAGACATTTGCTCCTGTTGCCCAATACACTTCCATCCGTACGATTATTTCCCTTGCCGCATCCATGGGTTGGAGACTAAATCAGATGGATGTGAAGACAACCTTTCTCAATGGAGAGATTGAGGAAGAGGTTTACATCGAGTAGCCAGATGGATTCATGATACAAGAGAAGGAGTCTCATGTGTGTAGGTTGAAGAAAGCCATGTATGGACTAAAACAAGCACCTTGTGCATGGTATGAAAAGATTGATGGATACTTGATGAGTTTGGGCTTTAGCAACAGTGTCGTCGATCCCAACCTATACTACAATATTGTTGGTGAGGAGTGCTTGATTTTAGTCCTATATGTTAAGAACTTATTCCTCACCGGTTTAGAAAGCCTTATTGTTGAATGCAAGCATGCATTGGCTTCTGAATTCGAGATGAAGGACCTTGGTATGATGCACTACTTCTTCGGACTAGAAGTGTGTCAGAGGACTTATGAGATTCTCTTAAGTCGAGGGAAATACACAGTGGAGATATTGAAGAAATTCGGGATGACTGACTGCAAGCCTATGGCTACACCGATGGTGATGAATCTAAAGAAACTGAACGAAACTTCTTTCGATTCAGGCGAGATTGATCCACATCTTTACAGACAGCTGATTGGATCATTGATGTATCTGGTTAAAACCAGACATGATATATGTTATGCATTGAGAGTCAGTTGAGACAGACGCACTGGATAGCAGCAAAGCATGTGTTGAGATATTTACGAGGCACAGTTGGTTATGGACCGAGATATGCCTCCGGTGTAGACATGAGATTGCAAGGATATGTCGATGCAGATTGGGCAGGGAGCGCAGTGGATTGGAAGAGCACCTCCGGCTTTTGTTTTACTTTGGGATCTGCCATGGTTTCCTGGTGCAGCAGGAAACAAACTTATGTGGCTTTGAGTACCGCAGAAGCAGAGTACATTGCATTATGTGTGGCAGTCCGTGAAGCAGTGTGGCTTCGCAAGCTCCTTGCAGACTTATTTGGACATGAGTTGGATTCCACTGTTATCCATTGTGATAACCAGAGTTGTGTGAAGCTCTCAGAGAATCATGTGTTTCACGATAAATCGAAACACATCGAGATCAAATACCATTACATCAGAGATATGGTGCAGAGGAAAGCAGTACATGTGCAGTACCTTTCTACACACGAGCAAGTTGCAGATGTCTTCACCAAACTGCTTGCCAAGGCGAAGTTCAAGTACTTCTGTGAGAGACTTGGCCTGGTGGAGAATGCCTCCCTAGCTGAGAGGGAGTGTTGATGATTGCAGCTTCATGAGACATTCTCCAGATTGTTCTCCTCTGGACTGAGTTGAGATAATCTGTGAGAACGCCTATGTGATAGGTGAGTCATACTCCTCTGGACTAAGTTGAGATGACGTGTGTTGGTCTCTTGTCGTGCTCCTCTGGACTGAGTTGAGATGACTTGAGATGGTCTCCTGTGGTACTCCTATGGACTTAGTTGAGTTGACTTGAGATGGCCCTCCAGTTCGTACTCCAATGGATTTAGGTGAGTTGATTTGTTGAGGGTGATGTCCCTTGTGGTTGAGCACATGTGGACTTGTCCCTAGTGGTAGAGCACTAGAGGATGTGTGGGAGATCCCTTGCTATATTGTCTAAGAGTAAGATTATTGTGAAACCCTAATTTGTATTGTGAAGGGTACAAGTCGGCCCTAATGTGTAAAGATAATTAATATTGTGTAAAAGATTAATTATATTATTGAG
>ML804015.1:173374-192894 GCA_009831015.1 Picea engelmannii | reverse complement strand
GCAATATATATAAAAAATTATATGTATATATAACAGACGCTTCCCGGACGCTTCGCTTCCGAGGATTTTTGGAAAATGACGCTTCCGACGCTCCCGCTTCCTAAAACGCTCCCGCTTCGCTCCCGCTTCTGGCAACACTGCTTACCACACCCTGTATTCGAGGGATAACTAACAAAATTGCTAGAATTCTCAACAGAAAACAAATTAGTATTGCCTTTGCCCCACATAACACAATTGGAAAAAAGTTAGACTCCAAAAAAGATACATCAAACGCAAAACGACACGAGGGAGTTTATTCCATCAAAGAGACTAGGCACTTGATACAAATAAAGCTAAAAGAACATGTCATAGATATTGCTCATAATTAAACAAAGAAAGCAACTCTTCTAGATCATTCTTAACCATTTATTTCTCTTTTAATTTGGTATTATCAATATTGAGTGTATTGGTTTATTTCTCTTTACATTTGGTATTATCAATATTTGGTGTAGTGGTAGTGCACATTTTGGTTCCGAAGGCATTACAAGTGGTAACAAAGTGGTGATTCAAGCATAGTTCAGACAACAAAAAAATCAAAGTTTGAAAATTTGTTATATTTAGTATATGTTTTTGCTACTACTACAACTATAAATTTGTATTTGACAGCTTCTCAAAAGAACTTCTCAAGTTTGATTTACCCACTAGAAACTAAATATTCTCAACTTCAAATCAATATAATATATGCTTGAGGCCACATGAGGCGAGCCGGGTTAGTTAAAGTGGAGCACTGTCCCAGTGCCCACCAAGTTCTGATTACTCTTTAAATCATGTGGTCATTTCCCTGATGGATCAACATGCCCTGCAAGGGAGGCGTTTTTTGCTCTACAGTAGAGCTGCCAAGGCCATTCATTCAAGTAGGGTGGTATATGCACACAATGTAAATGGTGCCAAACCTCCTAATAGGTGGTGGATGTCTGTCGCTTAAAAAGTATAAAGGAAGCATCGATCTTTGGAGTCTAGACCAATGTCAATCCTATATTATATGCTTGATTTGGGTTTATAATAAATAAGTTTTGTTCGTTTCAAATACGGCCAAGCATGTCTTTTATTTTTAGTGCAAAAAGTTTGAAAAAAAAGTATTTGTACTACAGAGCACATAACGTTTGATAGATTGCCCGGATTGAAGCCACTCTAATGCCGTTTGAAAGATCACTTTTGCAGCTACAATTTAATACATGATTCGTTAAACTTCTAAGATACATTGCCAAACTTTGAAATCGGGTGCTCATTTTCAGCCTTAAAACCCTAGCCAAAAGGGGAAATTCATCACAACATCAATTGGGGTATGAAATCAAATGTCGTCTTTTGTTATTGAAGTACAATGCAAATCTAATTGCACACAAGATATGTCCTCTGTAGTACAAATGGGGTACGAAATCTAATTGCACACAAGATATTAGCTTCATATTTGCAATAGAAAGGGAGAGATATTTAATGCAATTTGTCTTCTATTGTGTATCAATAAATGTTGCAAAAAAAATAGAGTACATTCAAATAAGACCGGTATGAAAATGATGGATGTATGTGATAGATTTACTATTGCAATCAATATCAAAGAAGAATGTAGAAAAGAAATAGATGCATGATTGAATCTAGAAGAGTCTTGTCAAGAATGGTATGTAAACATCTTCCACATGTCAAAATTTTCTTTGTTTCTTTGAAGTTCTTCTCCCTTCAACCTGGGTGAGCAAAAACAGAGATATTAGAGCTGGAAGGAGAGGGTAAACTTGCGAGGGTGATCTTCATGAGGGTAGTTTGTTTTATGAACCCTATTTACCATTTCTGTTTTGTTGGAGTTATTCTCTTTCATGATAAGCATGCTTGCCTAGGTGGGTGCTTTAATGCTAAAAAGTGGAGTGCTTAAATGTTGGTGGTTACACTTGATATTGGGCACATTACTTCATGGGCATGGCGCAATTGTGATGGTTGTTATATCCTAAAAGTTAGGTGGATTGGTGGAGGAGTGACTCTTCTCATTAATGAGCACTAGTAGGGCACATTTATGAAGGGGGTTACCCTCTCTCATAATGGGGCACAATTATTGAGGTTGACATGGTCAAGTTTAACATGCCACTTAGGGTTAGTAATTACCTATTGTAACTTCCCCAATTAGGGTCAATAATTACCTATAAAAGGAGAGGAGGCTGCATTCACTTAACAATCTTTGTGAGGTAGATGTAGAAACTTCTTGATTCTCTGGAAATTATTGCAACTTCAGAAATTTCACCTCACAAGGAGGTTTCCCAGATCTTAACCCTATGAATTTGGAGCCTTGGGGATGATCTGAAATGTACTTTTACAGCAGCAAACAACAGACAATATTTCACTCATTTTCAACCCAATCAACTAGGCAATCCAAGAGAAAAGATACCAGATGTGTGTCTACAAGTTTCAGCCTTCTAAGGCAATCTTATCATGCATAAACTAAATTTGAAATTCACTTTATAACTGTTAAATTTGGCAGCATCAGCAGTCATTCTCCAATTAGAGGCCATGTGGGCCACCCTGAGGCTAGCCAGAGAGATTTGGTTAATCAACCAATCTTGTGAGGTATTGACAAAAGCCAGGGGGAACGTACAACCTCTGTGAGTCAAACCAAAAGTCCGGACGAACGAGATGCTATATGATCTTGTGAGTCTAGCCAAGGCAAAGGAAGAAACCTTGTAAGTCTAAGATAAAAGTCAAGATGTAAGTCTAATGCAAAAGTCGGGGGGAATGTACAACCTCTGTGAGCATAGACAATCTAGTGCAAAAGTCAGGGGGAACGTACAACCTCTATGAGCATAGACAAACTAGTGCAAAAGTCAGGGGGAACGTACGACCTCTGTGAGCCTAGTCAAGCCTTGTGAACCATGAGCAAAAGTCAAGGCATCTAGCAAAAGTTAGGTTGAATGTACAATTCCTATGAGCTAGAAACAAACAATCTTCCTTGTGGAAATAATGTAAATGTATTGATCTAGTGCGTTGGCACATGTGACCTTATCCACCATGAAAAGAAAGTCAAGTTGAATGTTTAATTCAAGTTGCCTGACTCAAGTTGTAAATGTCGAGTTGCATGCATGTCAAGTTGCATGTCAGAGTTGCATGCATGCATGTCAAGTTACATGTCGGAATTACATGCATGTCAAGTTGCATATTGAGTTGCATTGCATGCATGTCGAGTTGCGTGCATGCATGTTGAGTTGCATGTTGAGTTGGCATGTTGGATTGTCATGCCATGCATAAGTCAGGTCTCAAGGGCGAATTGTCATGCAAAGTTTAGTCAAGTCAAGTTACAATTCGAGTTGTAAAGTCATGCAAGCTCTTCCTAATTCGAGTTCACTCTCCTGCGCCCTATATATACAGAGTTCGACCCCTCTTCCTCATTCACTTGTAATGCACCGCAAGAGTGAAGGAGACAGGGCAGTGAAGGATTCTAGTACTGTTGTTTACTATGTTACACAGTGAACAAGAGAGAACAGCGAATAAGTGCTGGAGTATATCAGCATTAAAAGACAATGAATAAGTGTTGGTGTATATCAGCAGGAAAAGACACTGAAGTGGGTAAAGGACAGCGAACAAGTGTTGGTTTATATCAGCATTAAAAGACAGTGAAGTGTGTAAAGGACAGCGAATAAGTGTTGGTTCATATCAGCATTAAAAGACAGTGAATAGTGCTGGTTTATATCAGCAGTAAAGTACAATGAAGTTTTTGTTGTTTGTTGGTCACACAGTCGAGTACTTTTCATGGTGATTTATTGTACATGATCTTACATATTACTTGCAATAAAGGAAGATTGTTTATTGGGGTTTTTCTCCCTGTATAGGGTTTCCCTAGGGTATATATGTTGTTGATGTGCATGCTTGTGGATCTACATGGTTATTGCTATTCAGTTATGATTTTGTTTTGTTGAAATGTATTAAGCTGGAATCAAAGTGTTGAAGAAATTAAAGAAATAATCCACATATTAAATCAAGCTCTATAATTTAACATGGTATCAGAGCTAAGGGTGTGAAAGAGCTTGTTGAAGTGCAGGAACAAGGTACACACAGATCCAAGAGAGTTTGATCAGTTTCCAACGTGAGTTCCATGGCATCCTCCATCTTTGTCAAGGTCGAGGATAGGCTTGAAGGAGCTTCCAACTTTAATGTGTGGAAGGTCAGGATAATGAATATCTTGCAGGAGCATGATCTTGAGCAATATGTGACCTCAGTAATGGAGGAACCCACCTCTAATACAGGAAGAGCGGCCTTCAGGACGAATCAAGCAAAGGCCAAGCAAATTATCTTTGACTCAGTCAAATACAGTATAATGCCAACAATGACTTCGTTAATGACTGCCAAGGAATGTATGGATACCTTGGTAAATTTGTATGAGAAAAAGGCACCAAGTCAGAAGAGAAAATTTAAGCACAAGCTTAAGTACTTAAAGATGGAGAAAGGTGAATCAGTGGCATCCTTTTGTTCCAGGATAGCCCAGATTAGAGATCAGCTCTGGGTCACAAGTGTCACAGTCGATGATGATGACTTAGTACAAGCCATATTTGATGGTCTTCCTTCTTCATGGGAGACTTTCTTATCCAGCGTGAGTGGGAGAGAGATTCAGCCCACGTTTGAGAGGTTATGGCATGATTGTCTCCAAGAGGAGAGTCGCACTACTACCAAGAGCGAGCCATCCAAAGAAGAGCATTCAGCATTAGCATCAAGATTCAAGGGAAAGAAGAAGGTCACTTTCCATAAAGGCTCTCAGAAGAAGATAAATGCTAAAGGTACGTTCAAAGGCAAAAATATTGATACATCTAAGATTAAATGTTTTAATTGCAATAAGTTGGGTCACTTTGTTAGAGACTGCTAGTATAAGAAGAAAGGTCCAAGGAAAGGTAAACACCATGCCTCAATTGTTGAGGATGATGAATCCAAAAGAAATCAGAAAAGTCCTTCTAATGAAAGAAAAAATAGAAAAGAATATCACTTGGTTTTTTCTTTATCCAGTATAGTTATCACAGGACTGAAAACTTGGTTAGTAGACAATGGTGCATCAAAGCACATGACAGGATTCAAGGAGATCCTTTCAGATTTCAAGAAGAAATCTTTTGCAGAGCAAGTTGAGCTTGGGGATGATAAATGTTACAAGATAGAGGGAGTAGACTCTATCTCCTTCATATTGGAAATTGGGGCAATGCTTCATGTTGATGAAGTATTATATGTGCCAGGGCTCAGGAAGAATCTATTATCCGTTGCAACCCTTGAGGACAAGGGATATTGGGTGATCTTCAAGGACAGGAAGGCACTTATGTGGGCTAAAGGTAGCCACCTGAGTACATCATAACCTATTGGGACTCGCAAAGGAGGACTGTATGTTGTGATAGGACAGTCAGTTAGGCATTAGCTCATGATGTGACTAGCTCCAGCGAGTTATGGCACAGAAGGCTTGGACATCTTCATTACAAAGCACTTCCAGATCTGCAAAATATGGTATGTGGCATGCCCTCTATTTCTTTTAGTAAAAATGAAATTTGTAAAGGATGCATGCTTGGTAAAAATATAAAGAAAGCATTTCCTAGAAGTGACAGTAGAGCTCAGGGCATCTTAGATCTGGTTCATTTTGATGTGTGTGGTCCCATGTCATCTCCCTCTCTTAGTGGCTGCTTGTATTATGTCATTTTTATTGATGCTCTAGAAAATGTTGGATCTATTTCCTTAAAGCAAAAAGTGACACATTTGATAAGTTTAAAGAATATAAAGCCTGTATTGAAAAGAAGACGAGGAAACACATCAGAACTCTTAGAACTGACAATGGAGGAGAGTTTGAATCTCTCCAATTCGAGGATTTCTGCAAAGAAGCAGGAATCAAGAGACAGTTGACCGTGCCATATAACCCTCAACAAAATGGTGTTGCTGAGAGGAAAAGCAAAACAATATGTGAGGCAGTGAAAGCCATGATGTTTGACCAGGATCAGCCAAATTCCCTATGAGCAGAAGCTACATCCACTGCCGTGTATATTCAGAACAGGTGTCCTCATGCTATCTTAAAGGACAAGACTCCTGAAGAGCTCTTCTCAGGGACCAAACTGTTAAGGTTTAAGCTATTATTAGGTTTCTTTTCAATTTACTAGATAACCATAGCATAGATAGGATCACTGAGACAAACACAATCACAAGATACACAACATTTATCCTGGGAAACCCTCATGGGGAAGAAAACCCAACAAAAACTTCCTTAATATAGATAGCCAATACAATGCCAAGACAATAAACCAAACACTAGAGAATATCCTCTCCTAAGCAATGTGCCTCTCTCTCTTCCTTCTTCTCCAACTGCAGCTACCAAACTTGCGCTCTAGATGATCGAATGAGTGAGTGAACAAATGAGGCGTTGGCTTCCTTTATTTATACAAACTGGCAGGTGTTGAAAATGTGTCTCTTCACTGGGCAGGGCCGACTTGTCTTCTGAGTGGTTAAAAACACTTTAAATTGCCTGGGGGCCGACTTCTTAATTTGCATAATACAATTAGGGTTTGGCCAATCCACAAAAGGGGATTTGGTCATGATCAATCCACAAAAGGGAATTGATCTAATGAATAATAAATCAATAATAAATAGAATACTCTTTCCAGTTACAATATTTCAACACTCCCCCTTAACAAGAAGGGTATTTTACAACATCATCAGGAGAGAGAGAAAGGACAGCAACATCAACAGCATTTGGAACACTGACTCACATATCTATAAATCATCGGAATTTTTTCTCATCATCAATATCATCATTCACAGCAGGGAGCTAGAATGGCATCATCATCATCTACATCAACATGGATTAATATAACACTAATACATCATCATCAATAATAGCACAAGGTTGATACAACATCAACAACATCAATATCACAGCACAAAGGCTAGAGAATCATCAACAACAACATCATCACAGCACGAAGGCTAGAGTATCATCAACATCAGCACTAGGCTGGAAATCTTCGGCACGAAGCTGGCATCTCAACAACATCAACACGAGGCTAGAAATCTTTAGCATGAAGCTGGCATCACAACATCAGCATGAGGCTGGAAATTTTCAGCACTAGGTGGCATCAAAACAACATCAGCACGAGGCTGGAAATCTTCAGCACGAAGTTGGCATCACAACAACATCAGCACGAGGCTGGAAATCTTCAGCACGAAGTTGGCATCACAACAACATCAGCACGAGGCTGGAAATCTTCAACACTAGGTTGGCATCAACAACATCAACACGAAGCTGGAAATCTTCAACACGAGGCTGGCATCAACAACATCAGCACGAAGCTGGAAATCTTCAGCACTAGGCTAGCATCAACACTACTCCCCCATTCGAGGGAGGTCCTTTCAGACTACACCAAGCTTATCTCGAAAGTGCTCAAACTTTACATGAGATAAAGGCTTGGTCAACACATCAACAACATGTTCATCCATGCTAACATACTGGAGCTTTATGGCTCCTCTCTGCACCATGTCACGGATGTAATGATATCGGATCTCTGTGTGTTTTGACTTGTCATGGAACACAGGGTTCTCTGTCATCTTTATGCAGCTCTGGTTATCACATAGGATCATGGTTGCTTCCATCTCTAGATCGAATAGACCTGTCAACAACTTCTGAAGCCATATGGATTCACAACTGGCGAAACATGCAGCAATGTATTCTGCTTCTGTCGTGCTGAGAGAAATGCTTGATTGCTTCCTACTCTGCCATGAGATCATGGTTGACCCCAGAATGAAACAACATCCTGAAGTGCTCTTTCTGTCAGAGACACTTCCAACCCAATTTGAATCGGTATAACCACTCAGTCTGAAGTCATGATCTCCATTATAACTGAGACCACAATCTAATGTACCCTTAAGGTACCTCATCACATGTTTTGCAGCAACCAGGTGAACATGTTTGGGCTCTACCAGAAACTGACACAAGGTGTTCACATATCTGGCCTGGTGTTTGTCAGATACATCAACGATCCAATGATCTGTCTGTACAACGTAGCATCAATCAATTCTGACAAAGTGTCAACCAGGAGCTTCAACTTTGTTTCCATGGGTGCATTCATGGACTTGCACTCCAACATATCAAATCTCTTCAGTATTTCAACTGCATACTTCCCTTGGTTAAGGAAGATCTTCTTTGGGCTTTGCCTGACCTCAAGACCTAAGAAATAGTGCATTAGGCCAAGGTCTTTCATCTCAAATTCTGCAGCGAGCTTCTTCTTACAATCAGTGGTGAGATTTTCTTCTCCAGTTAAGAATAAGTCATCCACATACAACAACAGTATAACAGGCTCATCATTCATAACCTTGAAGTAAAGGTTAGAATCAGCTTTACTCTTGGTAAAGCCCAAGCTCGTCGAGAAACTGTCAATCCCTCCAGACCAAGCTCTAGGAGCTTGCTTCAATCCGTACAGAGCCTTCTTCAACTTGCAGACACGAATCTTCTTGTCTTCAACTTCAAACCCTTGAGGTTGTTCTATATACACTTCTTCTTCAATGACACCATTCAAGAAAGTTGTTTTCACGTCCATCTGGTGTAACTTCCACTTCATCTTGGCTGCAAGAGCTATGATGGTTCTGATTGAAGTGTATTCGGTTACAGGAGTAAATGTCTCTTCATAGTCAATGCCTTCCTTTTGAGAAAAGCCAAGAACAACACACCTTGCTTTGTATTTCTCAATACTTCCATCAGTAGCATGGTTTATTTTGAAAAGCCATTTGGAAGATACCACATCCTTACTCTTTGGTCTGGGAACTATTTCCCATACATCATTCTTTATAATGGATTGGTATTCTTCTGTCATGGCATCTGTCCATTCTTTCTTTTGAATAGCTTCTCCAAAGCAAGTAGGCTCCTTCTCTAAGAGATCACACATCAAAGCCATATAACTGGAGAATGGCTTGGGTTTCTTCACTTGTCTCATGGTTCCTTCGGGGGCACCATACTTCTCTCCATCTTGAATAAGTTCCCTTGCCCAGGCTGGCTTTCTCTTGTGGGAGATCGTCATTTGGGGAGGTTCTTGAGATTCTATTATGTCATGATCTTCTAGAATCTCCTCATCAGGGGATGTTACGACTTCCCTCAATGGTTTTGCAACTCTGGGAGCCACAGGTTCTTCTTCATGTACTTCTTCAAGCTGGCATCTTCTTGATTTCTTGAGTGTTGCATCTTCATCAAAGGTTACATCCCTATCGATCTCAATATGATGGTAACCTGGTATATAAACTCTGAAGGCCTTGGAGACCTCACAGTATCCAACAAATATTCCCTTCTTTCCTGAAGGGTCCAGCTTGGTTCTTTTCTCTTTCGAAATGTGTACGAATACTGGGCAGCCAAATATTTTGAGATGGCTTACCTCTGGCTTATTTCTGGAGAACATCTCTTCAAGGGTTTTGAACCCAAGTGCACTATGGGACAATCTGTTTTGTACATACACTGTTGTTCTTGTTGCTTCTGCCCATAAGTGCATTGGAAGATCTTGATCATGGATCATGGTCTTCACTGCTACCATTATAGTTATGTTCTTTCTTTCTGCTACACCATTTTGTTGAGGATCGTAGGGAATGGTGAGCTCCCTCTTGATCCTGGCATCTTTGCAAAAGTTTGCAAATTCCTTTGAGGTGTATTCTCCTCCATTATCTAACCTAAGTATCATGATCTTTCTTTGAGAAAGATTCTTTATCAAGGCTTTGAATTCCTTGAATTTACTTAACACTTCATCTTTTGATTTCAAAAAGTAAAACCGGGTTTTACGAGAATAGTCATCAATAAAAGATACATAGTATACATACCCACTGATGGAGGTTGATGGCATTGGGCCACATACATCTGAGTGAATGAGCTCTAGGACTCCTTCTACTTTACTGTCTCTCTTCGGGAAGGGGTTCTTTATGTTCTTTCCTTGTGCGCATCCATTGCACACACCTTCATGGTCAACCATGAATTCTGGTAGACCTGTGACTACCTTGCTTACATATGGTAATGCTTTGTAGTTGATGTGGGCTAATCATCTATGCCAAAGTTCACATGGATTCTCAATGGAGTGGGTCAAAGCTGCTTCTGAGTGACCTTTTAGCTTATACAAGCCACCTTCTTCTTTTCCAATAACAATTGCTTCTTCCATGGTTTTTCCTTTGGGCCACATAAGAACTTCTCCATCTATGAAGGCAACTATAAAGCCGTTCTTCTCTAAAGCTGAAATAGAAAGTAAGTTCTTTGTCAAACCTCGTACATATAGTACATCCTTCATCTTCATTGGGGTCCCTGAATCAAGTTTGTAATTTGATTCTCCTACTCCTTTGATAGGGTATTGATAGTCATCTCCAAGTGTAACTTTATGGGGAAACTTCTTTTCTATAAGGCAAGAGAGAAAGTCGCTTTGACCTGTCATGTGCTTGGAAGCACCACTATCTATGAGCCAAGTATCCTCACCAGGTGACACTGATCGTGAGAGGGCATAGATTAAGACATAGTCTTCAATCTGTTCTTTTATCATCTTTGTGGGTAGCTCTTCATCTTCAACTACATGGGCATGGTGCCTCTTGTTTCTCTTCTTGTATTCTTATCGTCTAGCTGGACAATTCTTAGCAATATGTCTCATCTTGTCACAATGGTAACATTGGTAGGATGAGAAATCTTTTTCTCTTCTTTGACCTTTCTAAAACTTCTAGAATCTCCTTGGAGGGTGAGATTCTTTATGTATGAATTTGTTTTGGGGGTGAGACTCTTTATGAGTTTCTTTCTGGAAGTAAGACCTCTTTCTTCCTCCTTTAGTATGAGTAGCTAGGGCTTGATCTTCATCTCTTGATAGCAATGCTTCTCAGTTAGCTACTCTTGCTTCTTCTTGAGCACATTCTTCCCAAAGACTGTCAAATTGTAGTTTCTCCTTTCTGGCACAAATAGTTTGGATGAATGCATCCCATGGTCTTGTGAGACCATTAAGGGTTGTCATTATAAGTTCATCTTCATCTATAGTATCTTCAATTGCTTCTAGTTGTTCTTTGAATTGTGATATTCTGGAGAAATATTCCTAAATTGTTTCTCCTTTCTGCATCCTTGTATTTTTTAGTTGAGTTCTTAGATTCATCTTCTAATTGATATTCCTTCCTTCATATAATCTGGTTAGGGCATCAAACATTTCTTTTGGAGTCTTCTTTGAAGCCACTTGAGAAATCAAGTGATCTTTAATAGAATCTGCAACAATTCTTTCGGCCCTAACTGTGTCCTTTTGGTGTTGTGCTTTAGCTGCAACATCGACAGGTTCTGGTACATTTTCTTTAATGAATCTTGCTAGGTCATTATCTTCAAGAATGAGTGCAATCCTATACTTCCAGGCACAGAAGTTTTCCACACCTTCTAGCTTGTCAACAAGCTTAGTGCTTGCAGACATCTTTTACCTAGAGCTAGGAAAATGACCAAAAATTAAAAATGCTCAGAATTTAATTTTGAAGTTACCAGGAGGTGCGCTTGGTTGAGGCAAGTAGCCTGGTGTAGTTAGATTTCAGAAAATCCAAATTTTGCCCCTTCAAACTTGACCAGCAGATTTTTGGACTGGTACTTCTGGTTTTCTCGTACTTCTGATTTCCTAATACTTCTGGTTTTCTGGTACTTTTGGTACTGGTGAAAACTAGGGTTTCACTTTCCGGGAGTTCTATCCACCGAAAAGGTGTGTTGAAGGTGCCAATCAGTTCCCTAGGCTAGGGCACACTTTTCTAGACGATCTTTGGGTTGAAATTCCTCTTCAATAAAAAGCCCTAATTTTCTTGTACAACAACAGTGACGTTTTTCTTTATCCAGTGAAAGATGCTCTCTTCAGCTTAGCTCTGATACCATGTTAAGGTTTAAGCTATTATTAGGTTTCTTTTCAATTTACTAGATAACCATAGCATAGATAGGATCACTGAGACAAACACAATCACAAGATACACAACATTTATCCTGGGAAACCCTCATGGAGAAGAAAACCCAGCAAAAACTTCCTTAATATAGATAGCCAATACAATGCCAAGACAATAAACCAAACACTAGAGAATATCCTCTCCTAAGCAATGCGCCTCTCTCTCTTCCTTCTCCAACTACAGCTACCAAACTTGCGCTTTGGATGATCGAATGAGTGAGTGAACAAATGAGGCGTTGGCTTCCTTTATTTATACAAACTGGCAGGTGCTAAAAAGGTGTCTCTTCGCTAGGCAGGGTTGACTTGTCTTCTGAGTGGTTAAAACCACTCTAAATTGTCTGGGGGGCAACTTCTTAATTTGCATAATACAATTAGGGTTTGACAAATCCGCAAAAGGGTATTTGGTCAATTACAATGCTCGACATGATCAATCCACAAAAGAGGATTGATCTAATGAATAATAAATCAATAATAAATAGAATACTCTTTGCAGTTACAATATTTCAACACAAACCTGAAGTAGAGCATCTAAGGATATTTGGGTGTCCAGTATATATTCATGTCCCTAAGGAAAAGAGAACAAAGATGGAACCCTCGGGAAAGAAAGGGGTTTTTGTGGGGTACAGCGCGAACTCCAAGCCTTACAGGATATATGTACCAAGTCAGAGGCAGATAGAGGTAAGCAGGGATGTGACTTTCCATGAGGAAGCTGCATTCAAGAAATCCAGAGAGCTACAGCAGGAATCAGAAGCAGTTCAGCTAGCTTCACCCTCTTCTCAAAATGAAGAATCGGATGATCAAAGGGAGGAACCTAATGAAGGGCCAAGTGATGAGCCCTTAGAACCTACTGAAGAGTTGGAAAGAACTCTTGAAGAACCTCCAACCAAAAGGAAGCCAGGATGGCTTAAAGAAACAGTGTAGGAAGCAGAAAAGATAGTTGCTCCCAAAGGAACTTTCAGCGAAAGTAAGAGGCCTCATAGGTATGGAGGCTATGTCGCACTGATGAGCAGCATTAGTGATGTCGAGCCCTCTTCATTTGAAGACGCAAACAAATTACAAGTGTGGAAGGACGCCATGCTTGAGGAATACAGGTCTATTCTAAAGAACAATGTTTGGGACATTGTACCAAGGCCAAAGGACAAATCAGTGATCTCTTCCAAATGGATCTTCAAACATCCAGCTGATGGGAGTGTGGAAAAGTTCAAAGCAAGATTTGTAGCCAAAGGCTTCTCTCAAAAAGAAGGAATTGACTACGACGAGAATTTTGCCCCTATAGCCAAGTATACCTCCATTCGAGTTATTATTGCATTAGCTTCAGTTCTTGATTGGAAATTACATCAGATGGATGTAAAAACAACATTTTCGAATGGAAAGATTGAACAGGAGGTCTTTGTGGAACAACCAAATGGTTTTATACTGCATAACAAAGACACTCGTGTATGCAAGCTAAGGAAGGCCTTGTATGGTCTTAAGCAGGCTCCCATAGTTTGGTATGAAGGGATTGATGGCTTTCTTAAAAGCCTGGGCTTTCAGAAAAGTGATGTTGATGTGAATTTGTACTTCAAGGTAACAGGGAACCAGTCTATTATATTAAGCATGTATGTTGATGATCTTTTTATGATAGGAGATGAAGGGCTAATAGCCTGGTGTAAGGGGGAGCTAATCTCAGAATTTGAGATGAAAGACTTGGGCTTGATGCATTACTTCCTAGGATTGGAAGTGTGGCAAAAATAGGGCGAGATATTTCTGGCACAAGGTAAATACACAATGGATGTGTTAGAGGTTTGGTATGATGGATTGTAAATCCATGTCTACTCCGATGATTACCAACCTGAGGAAGCTGCATGATTCTGATACAGGTTCAGATTTGGTGGATCCCACCATGTATAGGCAGTTGATTGGATCATTGATGTACATGATCCATACTAGGCCAGATATATGTTATTCAATGATTTCAATGAGTCAGTTCATGGCTGAACCGAGACAGAGACACTAGGTGGCACCAAAGCACATCTTGAGATATCTCAGATGGACCATTACCTATGGTCTGAGATATACATCCAATGGTGGTTTGTTTCTGCATGGGTATGCAGACGTTGATTGGGCAGGAAGCCCAGTGGACCGGAAGAGTACTTTCGGATACTGCTTTAGTTTAGGATCCGCTATGCATGGTCAAGCAGGAAACATGGATCCATTGCACAGAGTACAGCAAAGGCTGAGTACATTGTAGAAGTGATGCTAGCAAGGAAGCAATATGGCTAAGAAAATTGGATTCTAGGTTTTTTTATGACAAGCTAGAGGCTACAGTGGTTCGCTGTGATAAACAAAGTTGCATAAAACTGACAGAGAACCCGGTATTTCACGACAGGTTAAAGCATATTGACATGAAATACCATTTCATCAGAAACATGGTCCAGAGAAAAATTGTAAAGCTACAGTATATAGCCACGAGCGAGCAGGTAGTTGATATCCTAACCAAGCCATTGCCATTGAGACAGTTTGTGCAGGTGCAAGGCAAGCTTGGTGTGGTTGAGAATAACTCCCTCACTGAGAGGGAGTGTTAAATTTGGCAGCATCGACTGTCATTCTCCAATGAGAGGCCATGTGGGCCACACTGAGGCTAGCCAAGGAGATTTGGAGAATCAACCAATCTTGTGAGGTATTGACAAAAGCCAGGGGGGAACGTACAACCTCCGTGAGTCAAACCAAAAGTCAGAACGAACAAGATGCTATATGATCTTGTGATTCTAGCCAAGGCAAAGGAAAAAGCCTTGTAAGTCTAAGATAAAAGTCAAGATGTAAGTCTAATGCAAAAAGTAAGGGGGAATGTACAACCTCTGTGAGCATAGACAGTCTAGTGCAAAAGTCAGGGGGAACGTACAACCTCTGTGAGCATAGACAAACTAGTAAAAAAGTCGGGAGAAACGTACAACCTCTATGAGCCTAGTCAAGCCTTGTGAGCCATTAGCAAAAGTCAAGGCATCTAGCAAAAGTTAGGTTGAATGTACAATTCCTATGAGCTAGAAACAAACAATCTTCCTTGTGCAAATAATGTAAATGTATTGATCTAGCGCGTTGGCACGTGTGACCTTATCCACCATGAAAAGAAAGTCGAGTTGAATGTCTAATTCGAATTGCCTAACTCAAGTTGTAAATGTTGAGTTGCATGCAAGCATGTCAAGTTGCATGTGGAGTTGCATTGCATGCATGTCAAGTTGCATGCACGCATGTCAAGTTGCATGCATGTCAAATTGCATGTTGAGTTGCATTGCATGCATGTCAAGTTGCATGTTGAGTTGGCATGTCGAATTGTCATGCCATGCATAAGCCAAGTCTCAAGGGCGAATTGTCATGCAAAGTATAGCCAAGTCAAGTTACAATTCGAGTTGTAAAGTCATGCAAGCTCTTCCTAATTCGAGTTCACTCTCCTACGCCCTATATATACAGAGTTCGACCCCCCTTCCTCATTCACTTGTAATGCAGCGCAAGAGTGAAGGAGACAGTGCAGTGAAGGATTCTAGTATTGTTGTTTACTGTGTTACACAGTGAACAAGAGAAGACAGCGAATAAGTGCTGGTGTATATCAGGCTTCAGCATTAAAAGACAGTGAATAAGTGTTGGTGTATATCAGCAGGAAAAGACAGTGAATAAGTGTTGGTGTATATCAGCAGGAAAAGACAGTGAAGTGGGTAAAGGACAGCAAACAAGTGCTGGTTTATATCAGCATTAAAAGACAGTGAAGTGTGTAAAGGACAGCGAATAAGTGCTGGTTCATATCAGCATTAAAAGACAGTGAATAGTGTTGGTTTATATCAGGATTCAGCAGTAAAGGACAGTGAAGTTTTTGTTGTTTGCTGGTCACACAGTCAGGTACTTTTCATGGTGATTTATTGTACATGATCTTACATATTACTTGCAATAAAGGAAGATTGTTTGCTCAGGTTTTTCTCCCTGTATATGGTTTCCCCAGGGTATATGTGTTGTTGATGTGCATGCTTGTGGATCTACATGGTTATTGCTATTCAGTTATGATTCTGTTTTGTTGAAATGTATTACGCTGGAATCAAAGTGTTGAAGAAATTAAAGAAATAATCCGCATATTAAATCAAGCTCTATAATTTAACAATAACAGCATGTAAATCTGCCCTAATATCTTCAATATAAATGTTAATACCCTTAACAATTTCAGCTTTAACTTATGTCTAATCAAAAAGACATACTAGTGCTGGAATTATCAAACCAAGAAGATATAGATAGTTGAAAATCAGATATGAAATAAGACAATTTTGGACAGCTGAAAACTTCATATATATATATACAAGCGTTGAAGTTCAAATACATACTCTCAGCACAACCCTTTAAGCTCTCCAAAACCCTAGCTAGGGAAAACCAAGAAAACCTTGGCCAACATTAAGGAGCTCCAACAAGCAAACATCACACTAGAAAGTCCTCCCAAGACATCTTCTCCTCCTCATCAAGTACAACCTAGGGTTTAATCCACAAAACCCTGACTCCGATGTCTTGAAGGGATGAAACCCTAACCCTGGTATTCAAGATGACTGCAAATGTTGATATTATGGTAGTTGCGGGAGGTATTTACCTCCACGTGTAAACTTGACGAGAAGAGAATATCCCGGGAAGCAAGAAGAAACCCTAATTAGTTGGCTAATAACCCTAGAAGACAAGTCGGCTCAAGAGGATAACTTGTATTAGGTTTTTAGCCTCCAAGAGAAGAAGTCGGCTAAAGGAAATATTATATACTAAGTAAATAGGCACCCAGAATCAGAAGTCTGCCCAGACAGTTTGTCAGATTTAGTATAAATACAAGAGACCAGTCTTCATTATGGCAGGCATTCTCAGAACTGCAGAAACAGCACTTGTGCGCACTGCAGTTGGCCAGTTGTGCGCAAGTTTGGAGGACAGTTGTTGTTGCAGCTGCTGCAGCTAGCAGAATTCGGTTTTGGCTTGGACTATCTCTTAGTTATGGTTTGGACTCTCTGATCAGCTCTTGTTACTCTTGCTAGGTGCGCTATCCTTGGAGAAAGGTGCACCACCCTTTGTTTGGCTATCTAGCCTAGGGTTTGCTTCCGGAATGATTCTCTGTCAAGGTTAAGGTGCTCGGGGGTGGCTTCGGCCTATGGTTGGGTGACAATAATGATATTATCTATGGTTAAACGAGCACATCCATCATATTCTAACACCAAGTGCTCCAAGAAACCTTAGCAACTCCAAGACAAGAAAGATAAAGTACAAAGAAGAAGAAAAACGAGAGAGAGAGAGAGATTGTGCGCTACTCTCCTGACATCTCTAACACAAGATAATCAAGATGCTTATGAAAGAACCCTCTCCTTCCTCTATATATATGAGAGGTAAGGGAGGCCAACAATACAAGTGTGGGCCTAAACCCTTACAAGCAACCTACTACAAACACAAGTAGGCTCACACATGTGAAGCGCTACACTCCAATTGTACACATGTCAAGCTCTAAGGTGATGTCGTACACAAGCAAGGCTCCAATGCAAGGGTGCTCCACGAGATGTGTCCAACACTTCTCCTACAAGAATCCAAGCACTCCAACGCTCCTCCAAAGCCATGTGCTCCACTAGATCTAGTCCACCTGCATGAACAGTGTCACAACCTAGGCATCCCCAAGTCAACTCCATGCCTCCATGCAAGCATCCAAGCTACCCCATGTTGTCTAGGGCTCAATGCCCTCCTCCAGAATGCCAAATGCTCCTCCTCCAATGCAGGGCATCCTCTCAAGCGAGCAACCAATCTTTGTGTGGCCATCATGAAGAATGTCATCATGATGTCTAAAGATCTCCAACACACCAAGGAAAAATGTCATGTAAGCATCCAACTAAGGTCAAGCAACCACTAAGTAAGCCACCTTCAATGTGCAAACCCATCACAGACCATCCAAGGGCTAACCATACACCATGTACCCCAAATCTCATGAAGCACCCATAAACATGGTGTAAACACTTTTGGAGTAACCTTGAAAGCTAACAGAGAGTTAGTATGTAAGCATCCAACTAAGGTCAAGCAACCACTAAGTAAGCCACCTTCAATGTGCAAACCCATCACAGACCATCCAAGGGCTAACCATACACCATGTACCCCAAATCGCATGAAGCACCCATAAACATGGTGTAAACACTTTTGGAGTAACCTTGAAAGCTAACAGAGAGTTAGTGTGTTTATCAGTGTGTTGTTGTGAGGGTAAGTATTTCCAGCCAGTGTGTTCATTGTTGTTCTAATTCTCTTCAATAATAGAACAATGCGATATTTTGTTAGAAACTGCGTTTGTTATCCTGAATTTCTAAATCACATATTTATGTAGAACAGTTCCTAGTTATCTATCGTTTTGAATTAGCTCATAGAATGTAGTGTTTGTACTCATGAAATTTTCTTAATATTGTTTAGTAAAAGTAGATCCAAAGTTTTGATATGTAATTCCTAGACTTTCAGTTTGTCAATGTAGGTTGTAATTCTTTGAAGTGCAGATCTAAACTATGAATTAAAAAAATTAACATGGTATTAGAGTGGAGAATCTGAAATCTTGCAAGGTTTTCGTGCACAGAAAGGGTTGTTGCCTATGAGAGGGAATTGTTGGAGGGTTTCAGCAAGTGTGATGCCCTTGCTTTAGTGATTGATGTGATCTAAACCTTTGAGAGGTTGTAGCAGTGATGCCCTAGTTGCTCCACTGATTGGAGTGTAGTTTTGTGCCCAAGAGAGGTGATCCACCCCTATGGTAGGTTGTTATCTGATTTGTTTTTTCCGACTTATCTATTTGGCTTAGGTGTATTCCAGGAGCAATAGAGATGACCAGTCTCAGTCTCAAACAGTGTGACCATCTAGAGGCGCTTCCAACTTTACACCTTGGAAGTGCACATTGCAAATGCTATTGGAGGAGGTTGATCTGTGGTTTCTTACGGATGAGGAGGTTACAACTCCCACTAATCTCGAGGATTTAGCCGAACATAATAAGTGAAAAGAATCATCCTTGATTCCGTGAAGGATCATCTGATCCCTCATGTCCCAGAAAAGAAGATGGGGAAGGAGATGTATCATACCCTAGTCACTATATATCAGAGTGTAAATATTGTTAATGTTTATGCCATTATTATAGTTCTTTGCATTTCAATAGATAAGAGCATCATAAGAACAAGATCACTGAGAAATACACATTCACAAGAGACACAACATTTATCCTGGGAAACCCTCTAGGGGAAGAAAACCCAGCAAAAACTTCCATATCATAAATAGCTTATACAATGTTCAAGAGATAACTCAAACCAATACAGATAGTCCTCTCCAAGAGATGCGCCACTCTTCTTCTCCTCTCTCCAACTGGTAATTGCAGCTTGCCTCATAAGATAATGAGCAAGTGAGTTGTGTGTTAGAAGTGAGGCGCTAGCCTCCTATATATACAAAACTGGCACGTAACCCACCTTTAATTAATTCTGGGTCTTCCATAATAACTGTTGGGGCCGACTTCTTATTCTGCCCTTTATAATTGTCCGATGACCAATCCGCAAAAGGGGATTTGGTCCTTATACAATTACCGACATGATTAATCCACAATGG